>JAYMFT010088675.1:0-14087 GCA_038088735.1 Panulirus argus | reverse complement strand
TTTCGAGGTGTTTAAGGATATGGGAGTTGAGGAGGGATTCAAAGACTTTGGAAATGGTAGATGTCAAAGCAACAGAATGATAGTTAGAGGGGTCAGAATGGTCACCCTTCTTAGGGATGGGATGTATCAAAGCATGTTTCCAAGAAGGAAAAGTGTTGGTCTTTAAACAGAAATGGAACAGACCGGCAAGCACAGGTGTAAGTTCAGAGGCACACTCTTTCAGTACACCGAGATGGATGCCATCAGGACCATAAGCCTTGCTTGTGTCCAAAGAAAGAAGTGCTTTTCGGACAGTCCGAAAAAAGATTACAGGAAGCGTCATATGATTAGTAAGAGGATCATCAGGGGGTAAGGGAATGTTAGAGTCATCTGAGGTGGAGTTAGAGGAGAAACGAAAACCAAAGAGAGTAGCTTTGTGAACGGGAGAGACATCTATAGTACCATTAGGATAGAAAAGTGAAGGAAAGGTAGAACGACAGAAGTTGTTAGAGATAACCTTAGCTGAAGGCCAGAAAGACCTATCCGTGGATGACAAGGAATGGTTATCACACTCCCTTTGAATAAAGGAATGCTTCGCCTCATGGATGATGTGGTTGTAGCTATTGCAGGCATTGATAAAAGCTGAATTGGAGCCAGAGGTAGGAGAATTTTTCCAAGCCCAATATGCCTGATCCCTTGTCTGAATGGCCTCAGAACAGGAACGGTTGAACCATTAATTGGATAAAGAAGTAGTCTTGAAGGAAGAGGGATAAATGCTTCCATTACCACAAGAATAACTCCTGTTATGTGTTTGGCGGGGACAGGAGCATCACCACAATAAGAGACAGCAATTTACCCAAGGAAAGTCAGAAAAGAAGTTATGTAATTTATTTCAGTCAGCTTTGTTCAGGTGCCAATATTTATGCTTAGAAGGGGCTGTTGGAGGGGGAGGTGCTATTAGAATAGATACATTTATCAGAGTATGATCAGATGAACCAATTGGGGGTGAGATTGTGTATTTACAGTGATATGGCTTCAAGGTAAAAAACAAATTCAGAATACTAGGAGAGTGGTCATTCCAGTCAGGTTTATGAGTAGGGTGGGAGATAGTTTGCTGTAAATCATTGAGAATGGAGAACGTGAGGGCTTCGATCTATCTGTCTATATATCTGATGCCTGTTCCGTTCTGGAGTTCCCTCAAGGGGGGGTGGCCATGGCAGTAGAGTCTCCATAACTGCTGAATGATTTAAGAAAGTCAGCGAGAAGAGAACATAGATTGAGAAACTGAATCTTTCAGAAAAAACAGTGAGTGGAGGTTAAAGAATGTAGAATATAAAGTCTTGAATGGAAAAGTTAAAAGGATAATCTGTAAGAACTAGAAAGGTGTTCCATGGAACACTTTATGTTGCCAACATTGCAGCATAGTTTTTGAAAGTGAAATAAGGCTGTGTGAAAATATTTGATTAAGAACTTTTAGAAACATCTCCATTAGTTGGTATGCTTTGACACATTTGATTAGACCCTTTCAGACCATGTCAGGTCCTCAGTTTATGATTCAATTTAACTTTTTTTTTAATGGGCATAACTTTGTCAAAATCCAAATAGAGTAAGTGTTTTTATGCTGTTAAGTTTTTAGGTGCTAGGAAATTACTGTGTGAACTACACAAGTTGATGTATGAGACATAACTCTTCAGGGTCAGGTCAAATGTATCTGCAGAAAGTCAGGTCGTGACTCCAGATAATGGATGAACATACATTGATGGATAAAGCAATCCTTGTGTCAGCCATGCTGTATAGGCAATACAATAGAAGGGAAACAAATTAGATCTTTAGAGAAAATTTAATGATAATTTAAAGATGCTTAACAAACTGTTTTGAAATGTGATAAGTGAAGGTAGAAGAGAGGTATGTATAAGATATGAGAATGTATTAAATTGATTTAGGAAAATGCTAGAGCAAAGGATTAAGTGCGTAGGATATGGAGAGTGTATTTTAAAGAACTGATTGGAAGTGATGCTAAAAGAGAGATGTCTTTTGTAACAGCAAGTCTAGAGATAAGAAGAAAAAGCAGTAGATATATGTGAGATAAAGATATTACAAAGGAAGAAGAAGAAGAAAAATAAGGAAAGCTCTTAAAGAATTGAATTGGATTAGAGAGAGACATTGAGATGAAACTGTCATGGAGTGGATCTGGTAGATCTGCATAGAAGTGTGGCCAAGTGATCTGGTACCTGCAAAGTGGATGAAAAAAGTAATTATTAAAGGAAAGAGAAGTAAAAGTGATTGAAAGAATTACAGAGGAATGAACCTCCTCAGTAATTGGAAAGATGTATGGGGTCAATGTGCTGTCACCGGATTAAACCAGGCATGTGAAATGTCTGGATTAAACCATGGAAAGGTCTAAGGGGCCTGGATAGGGAACTGTGGTTTCAATGCATTACACTTGACAGCACATGTATGGATGTGAGCGAATATAGCCTTTCATCATCCATTTCCTGGTGCTACCTTGCTGATGCAGGGGGTGGCAATGGCAGATGGTAACTTTAGCTCACTATTTCCCAGAGGCAGCACAGCTTTCAGATTGTCCAGAAACTAAAATCTCAGTGGTAAACTGATGGAATTTATGGAAGTGAACAATCTTCTTAACCCAGAACAACAGGTTTCAGGATGGGAGTTACTTGACCACTGTGATGGGATTGGAATTTATGGAAGTGATTAATCTACATTACCCAGAACAACATGGTTTCAGGATGGGAGTTACTTTACCACTATGTAGGATTGTTGAAGCTCTGGAAAGCAAAGAAAATGCTGACCTAATTTGCACAGACAATGCAGAAGCATTTAACATGTGTGATCATGGTGTCTTAGCACACAAAATGCAAAATGTTTGAATGACTGGAAAAATTAGATGGATATACAGCTTTTTAACTAACAGATTACAACCTGTAGTTGTAAACCATGCTATTATCTTCAGTGCCTCCATGGTAAAAGGCTCAGTCCCCAAGGAACTCAGCTTGCACCCTTCCTGTTTCTCATTTTTATATCTAACATTGACCTGAACACAAACCAGTTTCATATCATCCTTTGCAGATGATGCGAGAATAAGTATGAAAATCACATCAATAGAAGATTTAGGAAAACTACAAAGAGACACAAACAAAGTCTTTGATAGTGCACCTAAGAACAGCTTGCTTTTCAGTGGAGATAAGTTTAAACTCCTATGGTATTGGGGAAATTACTAAATATAAAACAGCACAGAATATCAGATGGACACAGACCCTATTGTAACCAGCTGAATAACATAAAAGACCTCTGAATAATTATGTCTAATGACCTAACTTTCAGTGTACTCATCAAACAATGATTGCCTCATGCAGAAGGATGACTTGTTAGATCCCACAGACCTTCAAGCCCTGAGAAGAAACACCAATGTTGATATTATTCAAAGTACTTATTCTTTCATGAATTTAATATTGTTGCTTCCCAACATCTTCCCACAAGGCAAGCAAAATTACAAAATTAGAATGCGTTCAGAGATCTTTCACAGCCCGTCTTAATGTGGTAAAGAACCTAATTACTGTGAACCTTATCATCAAACACATTCAACAAGCATTCAAAATACTTCATTTCCACCTCACTTCTTCACTACCTTTTAAAACTTTCCCATTTGCCACTATTCACTGGTGTCCCCCCCCCCAGTCTTATTATTATTATTATTATTATTATTATTATTATTATTATTATTGTTATTATTATTATTATTATTATTATTATTTCATCTTCTTCTTCTTCTTTCTACTTCTTCTTCTTCTTCTTCTTCTTCTTCTTTCTTCTATTTTTTCTTTTTTCTTCTGTTTCTTCTTTTTTCTCTTCTGTATCTTCTTCCTCCTCTTCCTCCTCCTCTTCTTCTTTTCTTTTCTTTTCTTTTCTTTTCTTTTTTCTTTTTTTTTTCTTCTTCTTCTTCTTCTAGAACATCTTGTTCTCCCTAAAGATTACTGATACTTGCTCACTTTAACTCTCATTTGCCTCCTTTTTCACACTTGTGCACCTTCCTGTTGACCTTCTGCCACTTTTTGTCATATCATTTGTACTCCATTCCTGTAAGTACTACCCATATACCTCTCTTTTCTCCTTCACTAGCATCTTTATTTCTTCATCCCACCACTCACTACCCTTTTCAATCTGCCCTCCTTCCACCCAACACATGCCACGCTTATCTCTTGTACATGCCAGCACTGCTTCCCTAAATACCTTCCATTCCTCTCATACTCCCTTAGCTTCGTTTGCTCTCACCTTTTGTCATTCTGCTCTCCATCTCCTCTGATATTTCTTCACACAGGTTGCTTCCAAGCTCACTTACTCTTGCCACATTACTCACCTTTGCATTTAAATCACCCGTCTTTGATTCCAGGTCTCTTGCATCAAAACTGTGGACGCATTCACTCAGCTGCTCCCAGAACTTATGCCTTTCATAATTTTTCTTCTCATGGCCAGGTGCATAAGCAGCCATCTCTTACAATATACCTTCATTTTCACTCACAGCACTCTAGAGCTCACTTCATTAGAGTCTTTCACACACTCCCACAACTCCTGCTTCAGCAGTAGTGCTACCCATTCCTCAGTTCTTGCCCTCTCACTAACCCCTAACTTTATTTCTAAGACATTTCCAAACCATTCTTCCCCTTTACCTTTGAGCATTGTTTCAGAGCCTGAACATGCAGGTTTCCTTCCTCAAACATACTACCTATCTCTCCTTTCTTCACATATTGGTTACATCCACACATATTTAGACCTCCCAGCTTGAGCCTTCAAGGAGGATGAGCACTCTTCATTTGGCTCCTTCTTTTGTTCCATCTTTTAGAAACTGGAAAATGAGAATAGGGTGAAGGTTTCTCCCCCAACATCTGTTCTATTTCATTGCCTCCTGTGACACACAGGGAATATGGAGGTAGAATTCTTTCTCCCCTATCCCTCACTTCCCTCTGACCCTATAACCTTTCCTATATTTTCCTTGTGCAAAGTCTTCCTATTACTTTTCCATTCTCAAGTGGGCAAGGCATATGGTCCAGATGGCAAATCTCTTGATTTCTAAAATAATTGCTTGTGAACTGGTTCTAGTCCTTGCTTGCCTATTTTGTCTGCCTGAAAACCCAAATGGATACATCTTTTTGGAAACAGGAGACTGTTCTAACTCTTCCAGTTACAATTCCATTGCTCCCACCTCTCTTATTTCTAAAGTCTTGTAAAATCTATTTTTCTCAAATGCTGAATCTTATTCCCCACTTTCATATCACAAGTACAGCATTTATGGCACAAGGTCTACTTGATGATGTTTTTCCCCTGTGTGACTCACCTCTGGCTCTCTTGTCTCAAGGATTTTGGCAATTCTTTCATCTTGACCCTCAACATCTCCAAAGCATTTGACAGAGTGTGGCATGTCTTTGCTTTCTAAACTTATTTCCTTTTGCTTTTTGCTTCTCTTTGTTTTCTGTAGGTGGTTTATTGCAGTTGTTAATGGATCATCATCCCCTTCCTAACATATTAGTTGTGGTAATCCTCAGGGTTCTGACCTATTACCCACTCTCTTTCTTATCCATAAATGATCTTTCATTTTCCTACCCTATTTACTCTTACACTAATTATTCAACTTGACAAACTTCATTTCATCCCCCCCCCCCTTTTATTCACTCTAATATATTAGTTATTATCTTTCATTGAGTGATCAAAATCTCCTCTGTTAACTTGGACCTTTGCAACAACTTGGAATGGGGTAGCAGTAACCACTTTAATTTAATTGTGCTTAAACTCAGTTTGTACTTTGTCTCTTTGTGAATAGTGTTTGTTTTCCTCTGTTCAGTCTCAGAGCACCAGACTTCATCCTTGTTGTAACATAAACATGTTGGGCATAGTCATCACCTCTGCTGTAATCAGCATCATGAAATCTTCTTCACCAAAGCTAGGGATGTTGTAAAGATGCCATAATTATTGTTCATATAAGCAGCTATTTCATATCTATATGGGTGTATTTACACCTCAGTATGGAAAACTGCTCACATATTTAGATTAGCTTATTCCCCACTTCTGCAATAGCCATATTGGAATAATTAATGCTCTGTGTATGTTGCCACCCTCTCAATCACCACTACCCCATCCATCTTACCAGGTAAACTCAACAAACTTTTACCTCTGCAATTTGAACTTTCACTTTTGTCCCTCTTGCCTTTTTACAGTAGCACAATACAGGCATTACAGTAATAGAGTATCCCAAGATGTTATAATATATATTTTAATGATCATGCATTTTATTTTCATATCAAAGCCAGATACTTTTTGGTTTGTGTTGCACACATGGCAAAATACTTTCAATTTGTATCCCACTCACTGGCAAAGTAGCATTTCAGATTGCGCTCCATCCACTTGTTGTCAGCTTTTAAACAATAGCACATGTCAACAAATGGTCATTCTTGCCATTGTTTTTTCTCTTTTACCCATTATTTCCAGCCTCCAAATTAAGTGTAACCATTTTAGTATGTCAGCCAAAAATAAAGGTACATAGGGAAGCACAGGGCATGAGGTTATCACGCTTGATATGAAATTGGGTGTGCTTATAAATTTTAACAATGGCCATCAACTCATGGCTGTAGCCAAATGTGTGAGTCTATCTCAACTGCGGCCACTATTAAGTAAAATAAAGGTAAACGAAGGTCCAGTTTTTGTCTAACACTTGATTAACTGCAAAACAAATGTGGAGGCAAATGAATTTGGTGATGGAGAAAATGGAGAAATTCAATGGCATATGGTTTGAAGACTGAAATCCAGGAGAAAAGTAAATTGTTATGTAATGACTTGAAGATTTTAGTAGGTGAGGCAAGCCTAGAGAAAATTTTTGTTGGTGTAAGAGGTTTAAGAGGTATCATGATTTTCAAAACATCTCTGTAACAGTGCTGATACCTCAAGCATTTAAAAAAAAATATTGAGGAAGGAGGTTACACTTCTCAACAAGTTATTAATGTGGATGAAACTGGCTTATTTTGGAAAAGAATGCTAGCCTGAACTTTCATGAGCAAGGCCAGTACATAAATGGCAAACCAAATTGTTGCTAAAACTATATAGACCAGTCATCCTAACTTCACACATGGTTAAAATAATGAAGAAATGCTTATTAGAACTTCTTATTAATAGCAAACTCTTAAATCAAGGTCAGCACAATTTTGTACCTGTTAGGAGCACACAAACATGGTTACTGGCTCACTTCAGGATGACCAGCAGAGTGCTACTGGATTCTTTTCTGGTACCATTACTCTTCTTGATCTGAGTAAATGACTTCCTTGAAGGTATGGACTCCTACCTGAATATGTTTGGGAATGATGCAGAGGTCATAAAGCAGGGAGGATTGCATCATCTTAAAAGGGAACCTAAAAGACTCCAAAGAATGTGTCCTTACTTTTTTAATGCTAGTGGAAAACAAATGTGGTGGGCATCATGATGTGTGCAGCATTGGCATTTTGTGGCATATGGCCACCTGGGCTTACATTATACATCGACAGCTTGTTTTATAATGAAAAAAGGGATTAATTTAGATGCATGTGCTACATCAAAATTGTTATAATGAACCATGTTATATCATGACCCTACTGTACCATAAAAAGATGGAAAGGATATATGAGTGCAGGAGAAAGAGGGATCAGGAGAATACAAAATACCATAACTGATGTATGCAGAATCTAGGGAGTCATGACTCCCTTAATACACGGAAATCTTATCTTATTGGCCACATAGACATAAAGTCTTAATAGAAATTTTGAGTTAAAACTAAGAGGTACCATAGGTACAAACAAGGAAGATCATTTGAAATTTGGGGTCTAAAGTTGTTGATTTTAATATTGACTAGAATTACATACATAATTCCCTGCCCAGTGAACTTCATAAACAAACTGGAAAGTTTTCTGCAATATGTGCTTGATCAGCCAGGTAATGAAGGGTACTTGGGGTTATGGGCTGTAGCTTCGAACATCCTGGTTGACCAGAGGAACAGCGAAATAATTTGGTTGCTTTTTGAGCTATAGACTTACATGATATTTCCAAAAAGATCCAAAGTAAAGTTAATAATGGGGTGGAATTAAAGATCATAGATGGACATTTATTAAATAGACAGTGAATATTAGATGTAGTATGGTTGCTGTTACTAGAAATTTTACTTCTTTTAGTAAAAGAATATATATTTATTTATTTTGAAGTGAATTGTAACACGGACTTTGTTTCAGATGATGAAGATGTTGACAAGCAGCTCACAGCAGATAACTTGGCTTTAATTGTTGCTAATGCAGCGAGTGAGGACCAGGCAGTTCAACTAGCAGCAGTTCAGGCAGCCCGTAAACTCTTGTCATCAGACAGAAACCCACCTATTGATGATCTGATACAATCTGGCATCCTTCCTATACTTGTCAAATGTTTAGAGGGCACTGACAAGTAAGTGTTAATGAGCTAATTTAGAGTAAGTAGATAGATGAGCAGTTTTGGGTTCTTAACTTAAACACAGAAAACTTTAGAACATGTAGAACCTGATTATTTTATGGTAGACAAGGGCTATAATGAGCCATATTTTATTTGAACTCTTAAACTGTGCTGGTGATCACAAGGAACTCTTGTTTCCAGAAACTGAGAATAAGAAAAATATTTTTCCACAAAAAATATCTGTGTTATCCACAAGTAAAGTCATACTTTTTTCTATATGGATGTGATAATGTTTTGAATGGACTGTGTTGAGGCAATTGGGCTGTCAGTACATGATATTTGTTTTTCCCAGGCTTGATATAATGTAGATACATATTTACATATACATATAAAAGCAGCATATACACTTTTTATTACTTTTTAGTCATTATTATTATTTTTTTCATACATAATCGCCATTTCCCTTGTTAGTGAGGTAGCAACAAGAACAGAGGACTGAGCCTTTGAGGGAAACTCCTCACTTGGCCTTATTGTAATATATGTTTTGATTAAACTATACAAATTTTGCCCATTCTTTTCTAAGAGTTATTGTACAAAAACTATTAAATAGATAATTATCTTATTACATACTCAGTAATGATAATTATTTTATCACCAAAATGTTAGCAATAATTCTGCAATAATTGTGTCTTCATTCTAAAACTAACTCAATTTTCATTAACTGGTGTTTTATTTTGGGAGAAAAAGTGGGAGCTTGTGTAATATACACCTTTTATGATGATGTGTATGAGTGACTGAGGAATGTAATACTTTTTCCAGCTATGACAAGAGAATGTTGTAGACATTTGTGGATAATTGGTGGGATCATGCTTTAGCTGGGAATTCAAATAAAGGCAGTTGATGGTAATCGCATTGAAATGAGCATAGTCATGTGACATTTGTAGAAGTTGAAAAGTATTTGAAACATGCTGCCATTATTTTAAGTTTGACCCAAGTCTTTGAAAGGTATATGCACTTAAAAAAAAACTGTTTTATCAGCTTTATGCAAAATTTGTCATTCAGTATTGTAGTAAAGAAAGTCGATTGTTTGTATGTATTTTCTGCATCAGTGAAATAGTGCCAAGACAATATGAAGAAATGACCTCATTTGCTTGCATCCAAACTTGATGTCATGAATAATACTCTGAAACCAGATCCCTGTATCAGCTGGCAGGCCTCACAGACCTTTTCATGGTTTCTCCTGACCATTTCATTTGCCCTGGTTCAGCACTTGACAAAACATCATCCCTTGTATACCACATCACTCCAGTTTGCATGCCTCGCATCCTCCAGCATGTTCAGGACCCAGACCTTTAGAGCATCTTTCACTCCATCCTTCCTTTCTCCTTCTTAGTTCCTCCTGTTCCTAGTTCCCTTCACTCCAGACATGCATATGGTCTTAGTCATCCTCTACTTACTCATCCTTTCCAAATGCCCAGATTATTTCAGCACACTCTCTTCAACTTTCTCATATATACTCCTCTTACTTCCAGACCTGTGTCTTACCTCATCATTTCTTATTTGATCAACCCTGTGTACACCACATATTGGCCTTAAGAATATTTCATTTCCAACACTTACACCCTTTTCTTTGAGTTTTGCCAAAGGCTGTCACCTCGCATCCATACCACACCAGTACCTTCACTGTACCACCAATCATACTCATCTTTGCCCATAAAAACTTGCCTTTTCCTACACCTTTTCCCCTTCATCCACCTTGTAGATCACTTCTGCTCCAATAGTTTCATTTGCTCCCATATCCACTCCCAGGTATCTGAAATATTCCCACTGCCTTTAAGTTCTCTCTGTTCAATTTCACACTCCAAATAACATGTATCTTTTCACTGCCAAACCTAAGCTTGCTTTTACTCACATTTACTCTCAATATTTTCATTTCACACGCTCGTAAACTCAGACGTCAGCTCTGCAGTTTCTCAGTAGAATCTTTCATCAGCACTCTATCATTAACAATCAAGTGACTCACCTCCCAGGCCTCCCCACACCCAGCAGACTTCTTAACTGCTTGCCTTTCCAAGGCTCTTTCATTCACCTTCTTTGCCACCCTGGGGGGGGGGGGTCCATGTTGATATCATCCACCCTTGACAGAGATGCACTCTAACCTGGAACCATTCACTTTCCTCTCTCCCTACCTGCACACATGCCTTACTCTCCTGATAAAAATAAGTCACAACTTCCAATTAGCTTTCCTCCCACACCTAACAGATTCACAAAAAGCCACATGCGGGTCTTTCTGTTTCTTTATGTATTTTTTGCACACATTTTCCAAAGCAAACACCTGTTCCAAACATCCTCTGCCATTTCCAGAGCCACATTACTCCTCCTCAGTTTGAAGCATTTTGCATGTAACCACCCTTTCAATCACTACACTCCCATACAAAGTGCCAGGTATTCCCAACAAACTGATACCTTTGTAATTTGAACATCACTTTTGTACCCCTTTTACAGTGGCATTATACAGGCATTCTGCCAATCCTCAGGCACCTTGCCATGTGCTATATATACATTGAAAATCCTGACTAATCAGTCAACAATGAAATCACACCCTTTATTAAATTCATCTGCAATCCTGTCCACTCCACCCACACTTCATCTAATGCATTGCTTTAACCACTTCCCATCTTTTAACCAAACCACTTTCCATAACTCACTCAAATTGCTTACCTCCACTTTCAGAACATCCTGCTTTTGCCACTCTATCATCAGACACATTCAACAACCCATCAACATACTCACTCCATCTCCTTTTCTCCTCATTTCTGCCTGGCACCAACTCCCCATTTGCCTTATTCACAAAAGAAGGTATCTTTACAGATGACTTCCAATAGATGAGTGAGTTTCTAAAAAGGCAGTATGAACTGTTGTTTGTTGAGAAAAAAAAAAAATAGATAAATGACCCAGCAGACTTCTTCCTAAACATTAATCCCCCATGAGTGCACATAGCAGATATCACCTGTTGATAGCATACCCTTGTGCTTAGTCCTAGGCCTGGACTCATAGAACTCATTCTTCACAAAAGAAATATAAGTCACCTTTAGCACGTGTATTAAGTATCCAATAGAGAAAATGTCTAGATTCTGGCATCTTTCTGAGAGTCTGAAACTGACCCACATCACTCCACTCCACAAAGATGGAAGCAAAGCAATCCCCAAAAAACTATAAACTGATGGGATGAACATTGCACATCATTGAAATCTTCGAAACAGTCCTGAGGTAAACTGATTGAATTTATGGAAATGAACAAGCTTCATAACCCAGCACAGCATGATTTTAAGGCAGGCAGATCTTACCTCTCTCAGTTGCTTGACCATTATGGTAGAATTGTTGAGGCTCTGGAAAACAGAGAAAATGCTGATGTGATTTACAAATACTGTTCAAAAGCATTTGACATATGTGACCTTGGTGTCATTGAACATAAAGTGTGAAAGATGGGAATAACTGGAAACATTGGAAGATGGACATACATCTTCTAACCAGTAGATCACAAAATGTAGTTGTAAACAGTGCCATATTCACTACCTTCAGAGTAAGAAGCTCAGTCCCCCAAGGAACTCTACTTGCACTCCTCCTGTTCCTCATCCTTATATCTGATGTTGACACAAACACAAGCTACAGGTCCTTATCATCCTTTGTGTATGATTCAAGAATAAGTAAGAAAGTCACATCTGTAGAAGATTTCGAAAGGTTGCAAAAGACATAAACAAAGTCTTTAGCTGGGCATCCGAGAACAACTTGCTTTTCTTTAGAGATATGTTTTAACTCCTCCATTATGAGGAAAATTTAGAAACCAAGAACAACACCAAATACCGAACAGACCAGATGCTATCATAAACCAGATGAATAATGTGAAAGACCTCAGAGTAATAATGTCTGGCAATCAAACCTTCAGTGAACACAACAAAACAAAGGTTGCCTCATGCAGAAAGATGGCAGGCTGGTTACTCTGGACCTTCAAGGCAAGGGAAGAAAAACCAATGTTGATATTATTCAAGGCACTAATTATTTCATGAATTGAGTATTGCTGTATTCTAACATCACCCTACAAGATGGGCAAAATTGGAGATTTAAAAGTTTTCAGAGGTCTGTTGCATCCCTTATTAATGTTATGAGGGAACTAAATAACTGGTAATGACTGAAAACACACCCTGGAGCTTAGACAAGAGAGGTGTATCATCATCTATACATGGAAAATCCCAGAAGGTATTGTTCCTAACTTCCATTTGGAAATAACATCCAACTGACACGATAAGCATGGAAAAATTTGTAAAATACTACCTGTGAAATCTGAAAGTGTCATACACACAAAAAGAGAACACCTGAAACATCTGGATCCCAAGACTCTTCAACAGTTTTCCATCTATCATCAGAAGCATCTTGGGATGCATGGTAGAAAAGTTCCAGAGTGCATTGGACAAGTACCTACAAAGTGTACTGGTTATTTGGGCTATGTGGGCAGTTTCTAGTAGCTTGGTCAACCAATGATCCAATCTAACAGCTTTGGTCCAGCCCAGCTGTTGGGATGAAGAATCCCAAAGACTTCATGAGGTGTCAATAGGAAGTGAAGTGTTTTAGATATCTGGGAGTGGACATGGCAGTGAATGAAACCATGGAAGTGGTAGTAAGTCATACAGTTTGGGAAGGGGCAAAGGTTCTGAGAGCGATAAAGAATGTGTGGAAAGAGAGAACATTATACCAAAAAGCAAAAATGGGTATGTATGAAGGAATAGTAGTTCCAAGAATATTATATGGCTGCAAGGCATGGGCTATACATAGAGTTGTACAGAGGAGGGTGCAGGTGTTGGAAATGAATTGTTTAAGGACACTGTGTGGTGTGAGATGGTTTGAATGAGTAAGTAATGTAAAGGTAAGAGAGATGTGTGATAACGAGAAGAGTGTGGTTAAGAGCAGAAGAGTGTGTGTTGAAATGGTTTGGACACATGGAACAAAAGAGTGAGGAAAGGTTGACAAAGAGGATATATGTGGCAGAGATTGAGGGAACATGAAGCAAGAGATCAAATTGGAGGTGGAACGATGGAGTGAAAGGGATCTTGAGCACTCAGGACCTGAACATGCTGGAGGGTGAAAGGCATGCATGAAATGGAGTGAAATGGACCGAAGTGTTATACTGGGATCGATGTGCTGTCAATGGACTGAACCAGGGCATGTGAAATGTCTGGGGTAAACCATGGAAAGGGATGTGGGGCCTAGATGTGGAAAGGGAGCTGGGGTTTCGGTGCATTGCACATGATAGCTAGAGACTGAGTGTGAGTGAATGTAGCCTTTTTAATGTTTCCTGGTGCTTCCTCGCTGACGCAGGGGGTGGCGAAGCTATTTTCCTGTAGGGCAGGGTGGCATCAAGAATGGATGGACGCGAGCAAGTATGAATATGTATGTGTGTATATGCGTGTGTATATATATGTATGTATATATGTATATGTTGGTATGAATATGTATGAATTGTGCATATATTTTTTTTGTCTTTTTTATGTTGAAGGCTCCAGTCAGGGCCAAAAGTCCACGTCAAGGCCGGGCCCTAATTGAAATATAGAGAATTGAGAAAGGGGGAAAAACAGACAGGGAAAGTATTTACAAATTTT
>JAYMFT010088674.1:0-22500 GCA_038088735.1 Panulirus argus | reverse complement strand
GAGGGAGGGAGGGAAGAACGGTGCCTGGATTGGCAACACTAGAGGAAGGGATGGTGCCTGCGATGGCAACACTGGAGGGAGGGTTGTGCCCGGGTTGGCAACACTATCGGCCGCGGGGGGGCAGTCAACCCGGGATCTGGTATGTCTGGTATTTCCCGCCACACACACGCACACACACACTCACACACGAATAACATATACATGTATAAACACAAGCATACAAACAACGACATACGTCATACATATAACACTACATGAGCTTCCCTGGTGTAACGTTTGGCGTCGCGGAACGTGTATCAGGCGCGGGCCCGCCAGGGTTCGAATCTTGGACACGATACTCAGCTCACAGTCAACTCAGCTGTTCATCTTCCCCTTGGGGGCCGATCAGTAAATGGGTGCCTGGCATAGGCTAGGCGTATTTATATATACGTAAGAAGGGGTAATCGCACTTCTGTAGTTCAGATACTTTGGTTTATCGAAACTTCGCAATACACATCATGTTTCACGGAAACCGAGAGATGCCATTGGCCCATTCATTCAGTGCGCAGAGGTGCCCAGAGTAATGCTATCGCTAAGCACTGGCAGGAAAACGATCGCCCTGTAGACCTTAACAACCCAGTCACATTGTATACCCCTCATCGGATCATGCTACCCGTTAATATCACTGAATCAGTCTTAATTCATTCTTTTACGTTGAAGGCTCCAGTCACGGACATAAGTCCACATCAAGGCCGGGCCTCAATTGAAATTAAGAAAGAATTATGAAACGGAAAAAGAAAGGACAAGGGAAAAAGTACTTAAAACGTACATCCCATTATCGACCAAATCATTATGAGAGAGTTATCAAGGCAAGAAAACATAAGAAGAGTAATTGAACACGCATATCGCTACCCAGGCCAACCGCCCCCACAGGCTGGCATAAAGAAGATGGTATATAATTCCTCGACGAGAATCCAGGTACTAGTTTTTGTCTAGATCAATTATCTAATATATTACACAATCTAATACAATCTGTAATTCATCTAATACAACCTGTAATACAATATGTAGAAGTTAACGTGTTGTGAATGGAGGGAGACGTTGGTCTCAATTGACGTTTTTACTTAAGGGTAAAAAGTGAAAGAGTAAGGAGCTCTTTTGTAAGTGTGGAAGTGCACGCTTCACTTTAAGAGCCTCAGGGCATGGACTGAAAGAGTGTGGGAAAAGATTCAGAGGCTGTGTGTGTCTCATCCAACCTATGATTGCATGTGTCTCATCCAACCACATGACTGCATGTGTCTCATTCAACTCCATGAATGTGTCTCATCCAACCCCATGACTGCACGTGTCTCATCCAACTCCATGACCGTGTGTGTCTCATCCAACCCCATGAGTGGATGTGTCTCATCCAACCCCATGACTGCATGTGTCTCATCCAACCCCATGAATCTGGGAATAGACAGATAAATATTGATTGACAGATAGCCAGATAGATAAACAGATATAGACTGACAGACAAAGATACATATAGATATACAAACAGCATACATATATATAGACAGATAGATATACAGTCAAATGGATAGATAGATAGATAGATAGATAGTCAGAGAGACAGTAAAGTGAATGGAAAAAAAAAATAACACCTTGGCCACGACGCAGCTCAGAAGTAGACACCCCTCAGCAACCTTCTCTGTAACATGTAAACAGTTTCAGCTGTTTTCGTTTCCTCATTGAAAGCCATCGTCTGTTCGATGTGGAATTAAATCATTACAATATCAGAAAAATTACCCAAGGTTTTTTTTTCGTACTTTCCTGTCTCTTACTGACGTTCAAAGTAAGTTTCCCTGTCCTGTTTCAAAATCTCGTGTGTGGGACTTCAGAATCTTATGACTTTTGTGATTCTAATAATTGTTTAACTGTCAAGTTTCAAGATTATCTGACTACAGAGCGTTAAAATTCTCAGATTTTGAAAACTGCAAAAATTCCTACAGTAAACCTTAGAAATTCTCAAACCCTGTAAATTTTAAAATTCCCCGATTGTGAAATTTCAGTTTTCTTGACTCTGTAAAATTGTGAACGTCCATGATTTCTCTAACTTTGTAAAATTCAAACAAATTCCCCGGATTAAATTTACAAATTTCAGTTTTCTGTGACTGGCGGGAAATATTCAAGATATTGAGTCCCTCACTGGTCGACAACACAGACACACACACACACACGTCTGACCCCTTGTCTGTACACCTGACCACTCCTGGTGCCTGAGACACTCACACCTATCTCTTTGTTTACTAACCTGTTTCTGTTTCTGAAGATCAGGAACTTAAGATACCATTACGGTTCACCAGAAGATAACCTGGTCATGGGCCATCAGGTCTTCCTGGTACCTGTCCTTCCCAGGTACTGTACTCCAGCAGATAACGTGGCCATGGACCATCAGGTCTTCCTGGTACCTGTCCTTCCCAGGTACTGTCCTCCAGCAGATAATCTGGTCATGGACCATCAGGTCTCCTGATGCCTGTCCTTCCCTGTTAACTCCTGCAGCAGTAGCACGAGGAGGAGGAGGAGGTATGCATGGCGTAGGCCTGAGGGAGTCGTGGAAAGGAGAGGTCGTCGTGGTTGGGTGGGTGGGAGTTAGGTAAGGCTGTGAGGTGGAGGGAGGGGGGGGGGCGGAGGTGGTCGGTGGAGTGTGCCTGGCGTGTGTAGAAACAAAGGCTGGTTCGTCCCTCCTCCTCCTCCCCCCATGCATGGCCACACACACCAGACGTGCCCACAACAACAGAATGACATGGGCCTGTCAACAGTGGAAGGGCCCCTCCTCTCCCCTCCACTCCCCCTGACCGTCACTCTACTTCTCTCTCTCTCTCTCTCTCTCTCTCTCCCCCTCCACACACACACACTGGCATGCTCTTAAAGTCCGCCAGGAGGCGTGCGTAGTGGATATCACCGACGGTGTGATGAAAAAGAATATTTATGGAAGAAGGAAACCACATAATAAAAGGCAAATAAATACATTAGCCCAATGAAGGACTAGTGATCAGATCATCTGTTCCAGTCAGTAAGAATAATAATAATAATAATCAACAATAATAATGATAATAATAATAATAATAAATCCATGTTTAAGTATTAAGTTGGTTTATTGTAGCGTATTTGATTCGCTCCGAAGGCGAAGGACGGAACAAGGACGAGCCATGGTGACAGCTCCAGCAGCTGGAGTGATGCAGGGTAATTTAGGACCCATACTTTTTATCATCTATATTTAGCTCAGTGTGACAAGTGGGGTACCACAAGACTCGGTCCTAGGAATGAATGTCAATCGTCTGTATCGCTGATCTGGAAACATGATCATCAGTAGAGTTTTCAAAAGTTGCTAATGATACGAAATTAGTCACTGAACCTCAGAGAGAGGAGGTTACTAATTCAAAGTGATTTAGACAATTTGATGGACCGTTCAGGGACACAGCAAATGGATATCGAGTATACAAATGGAGAGTTATGCACTCTGCCCAGGAAAATATTAATTACATATGTAAATAGCATGAGCTATCGGCGCCTGAACATGCAGGAGGGTGAAAGACGTGCACGGGACAGGCCAGATTGGAAAGACGAGGATCTCCCTCCCTCCCATCCCTGGGTGGTTCCCCCTACGTCTTCATCACCATGCCGCTACACCACCTGGCCCTCACCAACCTTAGGTGCAGGGGCTGCGCCCTTTGCACCAGTCACACACACACACACTCCCCTCTCTCACCGGTCCTGCTGGGCTGAGGAGCTTAGCAACTTCTGTCCGTAACGAGGGACACCAAAACCTACTTTGACTCCCCACGATACATAGGGCTTTGCCCTATAACCACACGGGATACAGTACTCATTTCGACACCCTAGGCACACACACACACACACACACTACACCCCAGGGAATCTGGACAGCATCCCTGCTGTCATGGGGTGTTCAGCAATGGTGGTGGTGGTGGTGGAAGCGACAGTGTTGGCAGCCGTGGTGGTGGTGGCAGTCTAGGATTCACATACGTCCCTCCTCTGAATCCAAGTTGTCTAGGCGCGCCACTACTTCCCCTTGGCCCATCCGTCTATCTATCCCTGTCTATCATTACTCCATCCCTAGTTCAATGGACCAGGTACGTGGAGGCCCCACAAAGGGGGGCTCCTAAGATGGAGCCCCCCCCACCCCCACCCCGAGGGGACCAGACCAGGAAACACCAGACACCAATAACATCACCCTGGAGTCCACCACCTCCCTGAAGTCCCCAATTCAAATAATCAATTACGGGCAGCCAAGGGAGGGAGTCCTACACAGACGAGGCGGGACGTCGACCTTACCCGACCTGCTGCAGGGCATCTCCTAGGGGTGGGGATGGGTCCCCCTTCTTCTCCCCCCCCCCCCCCCTTCCCACCCCGCCACACCGCTGGTGTCAACAAACTATTCCCGTCTGCAAGCTGTTACCAGGACTGCTGCCCCTTCCTCCTGCTGCTGCCGCTGTTGGTGACGACGCTACTGTTCCTGCTCTTGTTCCTTCCCGCTCATGTGCCAGGACAGCGTGCTCCGTAAAGAGAGGAAAGGTTCAGTTCTTTGGGGAGGGTAGAAGTTCATTTCCCTAGGGAGGGGAGAGGTTCAGGTCCTTCAGGAGGGGAGAGGTTCAGGTCCTTCAGGAGGGGAGAGGTTCAGGTCCTTCAGGATGGTAGAGGTTCATTTCCCTAGAGAGGGGAGAGGTTCAAGTCATTCAGGATGGTAGAGGTTCAGTTCCCTGGGGAGGTTAGAGGTTCAGTTCCTTTAGGGCTCTGAGGTTGAAGCTGGGAAAGAGGCGGACATCACAAAACGAACCCCAAACAAAAATGTATCTGACTTCTGCGTGAATCATTTCTGAAACCATTTCCCTTGACGACGTAACGAACAAGTAGTACGCAAAATACCCGTCAAAGACTCGGGGTGGTTACGCTCGCTTCAGGCGGCGCGCGGCGTATACGCCAAGAGATGTCATTTCCGGGCGTAAAATAGTCCAGACATGAGGGAGACGCGAGGCACACTACGCTGGGCTCAGGTGGGGCAGGCAGGCAGTACGTGGTCTGGTTCCATACACCCGGGGTAACATGTCTCATCCCGGGAGGTCACGGGGGTCAGGTCACCCTCCCCCCCTGGCTAGAGGAGGATGGGACCAGCGGGAAGGGAAAGGAGGAAGGGAAATGGGAGAGGAAGAAAGAGATAGCGGGTGATGACGGGCAGGGAGAGATAGCGAGACGAATAGGAAAAAAAAAAGAGATAATGCGAGAGATTACGGAAACAATGGAAGGCAAAAGGGAGAGACAAAGAGAGTTAGAGAGAGAGAGAGAGAGATAAAGAGAGTTAGAGAGAGAGAGATGGAGAAAGGGGTGACAGGTATAGATAAAGAGAGAGACACACACTAATGGACCGGGTTCACAGTGGGCGAGGCCGTCTTCAGTGGTCGACCACTCCACTGTCGGTCCACTGCCGCTGGTCCGCCGAAGATGGCCCATCATGGCCTCTGGTACAGACAGACCCATGGCGAAAACACAGTTACTCGGGTTATAATTTCTGTGGCCATTATCGGCCTTCCACCGCCCGGCAGATGGTCCACATCCTCCCAATGCCACCGTAATTATCGCCCACACCGGCACTCCACTACCAACCCCTTTAAACGCCCGTAAAACGACATTTAAAAACAAAAAAAGAATGCTGGGAAATCCCGGTTGAGTACGAGAATGGGCCGCCCGGCCAGAGGGATTTCGAGGATCGAACCCCACAATGGTATAGAGGAGGACTAGCGACCGTAAGGGGGAGGTGTGTGTGTGTGTGTGTGTGTGGGGCGAGGGATAGGGGGGGAAGAGGAGGAGGAGGAGGAGGAGCCGTGGTATCGCACTGTGTTGCCGCTGAACACAGGTGGCGACTGGACGTTGAAACAAAGACCTCTCTCTCTCTCTCTCTCTCGCAATGTCTATTGACAAACACAGTCATTACGGGCGTACTCCAGGGCTCGCTCTAGCCCCCTTCTCTGTTACAGCTGCCGCTTCCAACAGCTTGGTCGCCCAGCGACCCAGCCCGGCAGCTTGGGGGGCCCCAGCCCCGGGCCGTAGGGGGTAGGAGAAGACCACCCACCCCCTCCTCCTCCTCCTCCTCCTTCTTCCCCTCCCCTCCTAACCTCCCGAAGACTACACCTAGTACTCACCAGGGGGTTAGGTGACACAGGTCGTGAAGGAAGGAAGGAGAGTCACAAGGGGAACAAGGGGAAGGCAGAACGGACCCAGCACAAAGACCACAAGACACCGAGACCAGCTTCAGCGAGGCGAGAGGGATTCTCCCGGGGAGTCGACTCGGCCTTGCCAGTTTCATCGAGAAATACCGAAATTCTTTCTTAACGTCCGAGAGAAAAACTAGCACATTACTTAAAAGGAAGTTGATTGACGCCGTTAAACACACACACACACACACACACGATGCCGAGAGAGTACAGTGTTTAAAAGGACGGGAGACCAATAAGGAAAAGAAGATGGGATGAGGGAAGTGACTTGCCCAAACGTGGACTCTAATAGGTCAGCTGGAGGGGAAATGGGGTTTATGACATAATATGGCGGGGGGACAGTAGCAGCTTCAGGTGGAGGAGACAGACCATTTGTCAGAGACAGGAGGAGGAGGAGGTTGGAGGAAGAGGAGGAGGAGGAGGAGGCAGGTGGAGGCCTGGGCCTGGAATATTCATGAGGCGTTGGAAGAGGCCGCCAACAGAAAACGGCTCGGCGCGCATTTATGCTGCCCAACGCCGCCCTCCCCCACCTAACGCGAACCGGCCATCTATATATATATCCCGCTATATCTAACACATCCTAACACCTGCGCTCCGGATAAAGGCCTGGGTCGGATAATATATATGGCACCAGTGTCCCTATATAACGCCATTACTTATATACTACGATACAAAAGGGGATAATACTATAGCAAGTCTTGGGTGATATATAAAATGTAAATGAACAATATAATGGTGTCTACAACCTCTCATATATGGTGAGTTGGGGTATTGGCGTGGGAGGTCTATGGTGAGTGGGGGTAGTGGCGTGGGAGGTTTAAGTTGAGTGGGTCTAGTGGCATGAGAGGGTTATGGTGAGTGGGTGTAGTGACGTGGGAGAACTATGGTGAGTGGGTGTAGTGGTATAGGAGGCCTACGGTGAATGGAGGTAGTGGCATGAGAGGACTATGGTGAGTGGGGGTAGTGGCGTGGGAGGGGTATGGTGAGTGGGGGTGGTGGCATGGAAGGGGTATGGTGAGTGGGGTTCTGGCGTGAGAAGGTTATGGTGAGTGGGTGTAGTGGCATGGGAGGGTTATGGTGAGTGGGTGTAGTGGCGTGGGAGGGTTACGGTGAGTGGGGGTAATGGCATGGGAGGACTATGGTGAGTGGGGGTAGTGGTGTGGCAGGGTATGGTGAGTGGAGGTAGTGGCGTGGGAGGACTATGGTGAGTGGGGATAGTGGCATGGGAGGACAATGGTGAGTGGGGTTAGTGGCATAGGAGGGTTATGGTGAGTGGGGGTAGTGGCGGGAGAGGGCTACGGTGAGTGGGGGTAGTGGCATGGGAGGACTGTGATAAGTGGGGGTAGTGGCGTGAAAGGGTTATTGTGAGTGAGGGTAGTGGCATGGGAGGACTTTGGTGAGTGGGGGTAGTGGCGTGGGAGGACTATGGTGAGTGGGGGTAGTGGCATGGGAGGGTTATGGTGAGTGGAGGTAGTGGCGTGGGAGGGCTACGGTGAGTGAGGGTAGTGGCATGGGAGGACTATGGTGAGTGGGGGGTAGTGGCGTGGGAGGGTTATGGTGAGTGGGGGTAGTGGCATGGGAGGACTATGGTGAGTGGGGGTAGTGGCGTGGGAGAGTTATAGTGAGTGGGGGTAGTGGCATGGGAGGACTATGGTGAGTCGGGGGTAGTGGTGTGGGAGGGGTATGGTGAATGGGGGTAGTGGTGTTTGGAGGGGTATGGTGAGTGGGGGTAGTGGCGTGGGAGGGTTATGGTGAGTGGGTGTGGTCACCCTACAAGCCGTAGCTATAAGACAACGAGAGAGAGAGAGAGGCCTGAAGGGTTGATCACTTTACACAGGTGGACTGAGGGGGGGTGGTGGGGGGGCGGCTGACCAACACACACACACACACACACGTACACACATAGTCATACTTACAGAGAGAGAGAGAGAGGGGAGGGGGGAATGGGCGGAGGATCGCCCCCCTCCCCCCCCTCGTTATATGCCACGTCTGGCCCCCCACGCACAAAGGAGGCAGCTCTGGCTAAACACATTTCACGCCACCAAGCTGTTTGTGCCCGTCTCGGGGTAGGGGGTTTGGTGGGGGGTAGCAAGAACTGCCTCCCCCCCCCCCCCAACGCGGCTACCTTAGCGCCGATCTGTACGGCGGGATGTAGAGGGAATATCATCTTTATGGGGGAAACACGCAAGGCACTGCCTTGCCCGGAGGCCCCGGGAGGGGCGCCCCCCCCCTCCCTCCGGTAGTGTTGATGAAAGGCAGGAATCCGTGGCGCGGAATTTGGCTATGTTTACCGAGGCTCCCGCCAGGAGGAGGAGGAGGAGGGGCGGCCCGCCCGCTCCACAGCCCGTGATGTCACACACCTGCAAAACACGTGTTCACGGCTACTGTCTGTGACCACAGGTGTAGCACGGCGCGGGCGTGGGTGTGTGTGTGTGTAAACAGCGATACCACACACACACACACACACACACGCGTGACAAGGGGTGTAACACCTCTCCGTGTGAGGTGTACAAATGCTTTGTTTAAGCTCTAAGGGGAACCAGAGTGGAGTCGCAGGGTGTACATTACACAGGGTGTCGTGTGTGTGTGTGTGTGTGTGTGTGTGTGTGTGTGTGTGCCTGTAGTACACTACCTAGTGCTCCTGTATACCCAGAGTACACACCTTAGAACTCCTGTACACCCTTAGTACACACCCTAGTACAGCCGTACACCTAAAGTACACATCCTAATCCTGCTGTACACCTGAGTACACATCCTAATCCTGATGTTCACCTGTAGTACACCACTAAGTATTGTTCTGAACCAGCAGTGAACACCCTAGTACTGTTGTACACCTGCAATACGCACGCTATTACACATGTACACCTGCAATACGCACGCTAGTGCAGATGTACACCTGCAATACGCACGCTAGCACAGATGTACACCTGCAATACGCACGCTAGTACATATGTACACCTGCGGTACACGCTCTAGTTCATATGTTCACTTGTAGTACACACCCTAGCACGCGTACACCTGGAATACGCACCCTAGTACAGATGTACACCTGGAGTACACACCTTAGTACAGATGTACACCTGGAGTACATTGTGATGCCACAAACTCTACGGGCCGTCGAGTTCAGGTTTCGCTAACTGTTTCTCTCCGTTGATTGCACACGCGACCACAGTAACGACCCGCCAGTCGACCGAGCCCGCTAACAACCAGGCAAACAAGCCCTCTGATCAACCTAACCTAACCAACCACAGCCCAAATAAACATTACAGCCTGCACCAACGACTCTCCCGTTCCGTAAAGGAGGGGGAGTCTTTCCCATATCCCGAGGAACAGTTCAGTGGTTCACTAACGTTCCTCCTCCACGAGGACCTTGGTTCGAATCCACGCCCCATTCCACCCCCGTACGACGCATGGCAATCACCGTCAACAGTTCACCCTATCCCTCCTCTTGCCGGGGGTTGGGGGGGTAGAGAGAGAGAGAGAGAGAGAGAGAGAGAGAGAGAGAGGCGTGAGAGCGGAAGTTGGGGTGGGCGGGGGGGCGGGGCTGGTGGGTGGGCGCCCCGCCCCTCTAGACGGCCTCAGACACCCACACACTACTCTACTCACCCCTCCTCCTCCTCCTCTCCTACCGTAAACGGTAAGGTCTCCCACACCCCAAAAAGGTCCCCCCCCCCTTTTTTTTTTTTTTATTAACCAACTACTTTAGGGAGGCGACCCCACAGGCCGGCAAAGCAGGGTACCCTGGCCAGGAACGTTCCTGCTGTCCACGAACTACATCAACAAATAACACTGCAAGCCAAAACTGTGACCCCCAGACATGTGCGTGACTCTAATACCGAACAAGACGTCGAGACACACCAACGGCAAGTCGACCCTCTAGGGAGGGGAAGAGAGTTCAATGTTGTTCAGTTAAGAATACGCTGTGTTGCTCTGGCTACTTGAAGCAGATATCGGAAGCGTATCAGGACCCCAGATTTTGCGTGAGGTCATGAACGGGTCAAAGGTAGACAAATAGGCCATGGGAAGCGGAACGTCTCTATCTCTATATCTCTCTGCTTAACTCTACCCAGGCTAGGGAACAGCAACAGTCGCTGCTGCTGCTACTGCTGCTGTTACTACTGCTCCTCCCAGCATTTGAAGTACCGGGAGTCGAACCCTGGACCAGCCCTGCCACCACAGCCCACACGGGGGGCGTGGGGTCGTCGCACCCCTCCCCTCTCCTCTCCTCTCCTCCTACGGCCACTTGTATATGGCAAGATAGCAAGTACGGATCTACGATACGTTTAATTGCCGTAGGAGGTACGACTACCAGTGACATGTGTGAGGGGGTTGGTTGGTCGTACCAGAGGTGAAACCTGTGGGAGCACGACCAGATCTTGTAATATGACCCGCCTTTTCAAACACCCGTTGCGTACGGGTTTGCCGCCATCCCCAACAGACATAAAATAATGCCTGTGGACGGTAGGGGTAGTGTGATCCCCCAACCCCAACCCCCCATCATGGGGCTATGGTGAGCACTTGCCCATGGCGGAGGTGAGGGGACGCCTTCGGCAGGTGGTGAAGACAAGGGCGCGAACTGGTCTCCTGAAGCTTCTGTGCCGTAGGGTGCTGGGGGACCCGACACCACAGGTCGTCTAAGACCCTACAGGATTCTTGAGACGACTTCCCTAGCACACCCGTCCCGTACACACCTGCCCCCCTTATTTCCTCCTCCATACAAGTCGTGACACACCTGCCTGCCTGCCGGCCGGCCAGGCACGTGTGTAAAAAAGCCGGAGGAGCATCCCACCTGGCGCCAGGGCTCACGTGGCGCAGGTATTTCCGAGGGCGTCCAGTGTGTGCGCTTTGAGGAGGCCATGTGAGGGGTTGGGAGGCACTGCTGTCCTCCTCCTCCTCCTCCTCTCCTCCTCCTCTTACTCCTCCTCCTCCTCCTCTCCTTCCTCCTTTTCTCATTTCCCCTCCTCCTCCTGTTGCACCTTCCTCACCTTCTGTGGCAACGCCGTTTCTATTGTAATGCCCCTCTCCCACTACTCCTATTGGAACGCTCTCTCTTTCTCCTCCCGTTGCAACGTCCTCTCCTCTGTTGTAACGCCCCCTCCTACTCGTGTTGTAACGTCCCCTTCCCCCCCCCCCTGTTGTAACGTCCTCTCTCCTGTTGCAATATTCCCTCCACTCGTAGACTCCCCTCTTTCTGTTGTAACGCCCTCTTCCTGTTGCGACGCGTCCTTCCCTCCTCCGCTGTAACGCGCTCTCCTCCTCCTCCTGTTGTACCGCCCGTGGTACGTGTCACGAGCAGCCATTACAATGTACTACGGCAGTGTACACAATGTGTACGACGACGACAGGTATAACATTACATTCCCACGTAAAGTACAAGTCTCGACATTGCCCCCACCAACGCTAGTCCTTCCAACAATGCTGTTCCTTCCACCAACGGTAGCGCTTCCACCACCGCTGGTCCTTCGAGCACATGAGGGTAATGGCCACATCCTCCTGCAGGAGGGTCTGCCATTCCCAACAAAGGCAGGCCGGGCCACGGGCCGCCCGATGGTGTACAGTACCAACGCAGGAGGCATCAGCTGTCGGACTCCCGCCCGGCCCGTCATGACGCCGCGTTCACGGCCCTCTGGGACCGGATGCATCCAGGTATTTCCGGTTCTCACCTTCCGTTAGTAGAGCAGCGTATTGATGGGCTGCTGGCATGGGACGGGTGGTGAAGGGGCCCTGAACGGAGCCTTGGACAGGACGGGAGGTGACGGGGCCATAAGAGACGGGTAAGGGGGGTTGAGGTGGTCCTCACGGGAGACAGAGGACAGGTGGCCCAGACAGGATATAGAGGTGAGACGGCCCCAAGCGTGTGTGGACCTGATCGCGTCCGTCCTCGTAATTTGGACAGAACGCGCTTCTGAACTGGCGCCTGTGCTTGCTCGTCTATTTGGCTTCTGCCTGAAAACCAAAAATCTTCCATTTTGGTCACTGTGCGGTAGCACACCTTCTACCACAGAGGTGATCACCGTCCTAACCATCGACCTATTGCTCTGAATTCTCCTTTTTCTAGTGTTCGAATCTCTCTTCGACTCCTATGTCTTTGGAGGGCCGAAACTGCATCTCCAAGTCTTCTCCCTGACCCTAAATAATGGCTTTCGCGTGATGAGACCCACGGGTGGTATCCTTTTCCTGTCTTCCTAACGTCTGGCCATCATCTCTGGAAGAGAATCTCGTGTTGTACCGCTTGAACATATCGCTAGCTTTAGACGCGGCTTGTAGGAAGATATCCTCCAAGTACACTACTCCTACGTCCGTCTACAGGACACTGAACTGTCCCATCGTGACTCTCCTACACGTGGTAGAACCCTTGTGTTACCCTGTCCATCAGGGGTCGTGGTCCGGGGGCTGCCTATGCCTGGGGTCATGGAAACCCAGCTCGCTCTGGGACCTGAGGCCTTAGTTCTGTCTGGGGGTCGGGTCCTGTGTGGGGGCGGACCCGCGGTGCTCCGCTTCGAGTAATAATCCTCCAGCCTGACCTGCCTGCCTGCCTCCCCGACCCTCTCCCTCCGTCACCTGCCCCCCCCCCCTCCCTCCCCCCACTACACAACCACCCCAAGTGTCACGTTACTAATGAAGTGGAGGTGGGAGGGGAGGGAGGGGCGGCGGTGGTGGCAGCCAGCCCGGCCGCCAGCGTCCGTCCCAACCCATCTGGCCCCAGCGTAACCCAAACCCGGCCCCCCTGGCGGACCCCTGGCATAACTACGCCCACCTGAGATGCCACCAACGTCAATAACAAAAGCAAAATTCACAGCCATGAATAAATGACGGGGCCACTTAAGCCCTGGAGTCCATCTTGGGTCCGAGCTACTGATTTAAGTGGGTACGTAAAGAATTCTACCCCGTTTACGTGGGATATTATGAAAATCACGAGGCGAACATGGCTCCGCCGGTTTCAGATGTGGTAGAAGACCCGTAGGTGGTGGTGGTGGTGGTGGTCCAACCTGCCGACCCGACCACCACACACGCTCACCTGACACCCCCCCCCTCGCTCCTCCTCAGAGCAACGCTAGAACTACTGAACCCTTACACGACTCGCTGAATCTAAGGAGACGTTTAACAGTCGTGGAAACCCGTCCCCAGGAGCCTAAAGGATTGTTTTAGTGTTTCCTTCATCACGAAGTCGTAATCCTTCGAATAGGGACGTTGACTGTGTCGTCTGAGCTACATTCTAACCACTAAACCTCCTTCTCCTCCTCCTCCTCCAGCCTCTAAACATAGTTTGAACTAAGCTGGAGGAGAAGGAGGAGGTCGAGTAAGAGGTCATCTTCCTGACGAAGGTGTTGCGACAACTCCTTTGGGCTACAAGAACACGGCGCCCCCATCCTCGGAGACGTGGGCGCGACAAGCCTCATGCTAACGTACACAAACACACACACTGTACATGGTCCTCTGGTGATAAATATGCATGAGAATGTAAAGCTACGGCTGCTTAGCTTCATGCCTCAGCTTAACAAGTCATACTGTTTAGGGTTCGACTCTCTCTTTCTCTCTCTCTCTCTGTATAGCTTCATGATGACGCAGTTACCCCGCAACATGCAGGTGGGTTCGACAGCGTCTTTTCATTTTCCCCTCATCTTTTCATCTTCAGGTGCAGCTGGAGGTCGTGTGACCAGCTGCAAGGAAGCTTTGCAGGTGGACTGCATCAGCTCAGGTGGCCGGAGTCGACTCCCGACCGACTGGCTGAGCATTCCTCTGGTGAAGCTTCGCTGTGTGTGTGTGTAAGAGTACGCATGAAGATTAACTATGACACTATTCCTCGACCACGTAAAGAAAAGTAGCCTCCCTCTTCTCCCGAGTAGTGCTCCGGAAAATGATGGAAAAGAGAGGAGGGTAATGAGGAGAGTCACATGAAAACGAAGGAGGCGCCAGAAGCACTTTCCTACAACTCTTTCCCACACGCTCCCACAAACCCACACCTACCTATACCCAAACTATTCAGCGCTTCCACTTTCAGAATTGCGCCTTCTCGTGTCCAACCCCTCCTCCCATTTTCTCTGGCCACCCCTCTGAAGAGATACTTAATGAATTCGTTCACAGAAAGTTTGCTTCGTGGTCTCAAGTCTGAAGTATGAGACGTATTGGTGAAACAGGAACTGCCTTTACACAGCCTAGAATCTTAAATATATTCCCTGCCGGATACACAGCTGAGAACTTTCAAAAAGTCCTGGACAAGTATTTACTAACTATACCGGACCAGCCCTGTCGTGGTGTGGTCTTATGCGTCTGCAGGCAGCGGCCTCTAACAGCCAGCCCGCCTGACCAACGGCACAAAACAGCAGCTTGGGCCTGAAACCGAGCTCTGTTTGGAGGGGGAGGGGGGAGGGTAGAAGACCCCCCACACACACACACACACACACAGGACACAGAGACATAAGACACATTAGACTCCTGCCGCACCCGAATTACGTCGGGTCCTATACTCCCTTAACGTGACGGACCCTGATTTTATTACCTGACGCCCTCACCACGCACTCTATCATCACTTCCCCTACGCCACCCCCCCCCCTACACATACACACCGTAACGCACCCTACCTACAGTTCTGTGTACCACTAAACGCCAGACTCAAAACACACCTCTCTCCCCGCACCCCAGGAGTCAACCTGAAGACACAATGCCCATCCCTCTGGACTTGCCATTCCTCTGGCCCCATTCCATCCCTTTCTGTCCAGCGCCCTTTCCTTCCCTTCCCCCTTTCCCCTTCCCACGGACACACATCCGTCCCATCTAACACCCCCCGCCCCCACTCCCTCCCTCCCCCATCAGAGCTGAACCAAGCGCGTCGGCGCTAAATCGCACGTCGGAAGTCTAAGTCCCGGTAACGTATCTACTAATGGTTCTGGCCACCACACCACAGAGTGGGGGGGGGGGGGCATGTGCAGAGTCTATCCGCTCCTTACTTCCTTCCCACCTGTAGTGTGAGGTTACGACACAGCAAAGACCCCCTACAGGTCAAAATATATGTCTTGTGCTCTGAGCGTAGGGCAAAACACGAGGCATTCTGTATTCTCTGTGGTCTACGGAGTGAG
Organism: Panulirus argus; assembly: GCA_038088735.1. Classification (NCBI taxonomy): domain Eukaryota; kingdom Metazoa; phylum Arthropoda; class Malacostraca; order Decapoda; family Palinuridae; genus Panulirus; species Panulirus argus. The sequence continues at coordinate 7,169 of JAYMFT010088674.1, read as the reverse complement.
CGTAAGACAGAGCAAAAGCTTTCTGTGTCTCTAGCAACACCTGTGCAGTGAGCTCACGACACAGGAAGGCGTCTCGTAGCGTGAGCTAACGGCACGGCAAACGGTGTCCAACAACAGAACAACAGAGACGCGGCCACGAGATGAGCAACAGAGTATGTCCACACTCGCAGACCACAAGTGAAAGGGTGAAGACCACTAGGGTGGTCTCCTCCTCCTCCCCACACCGGCGAAGACCACAGGGAGGCCTCCCCCCCGCCCCTACCCTCCTTCTCCTCCTCCTCCTCCCCACGCCAATGGCACTCGGCTTCAGAGGCACGGCAGAGTGCCATCTCCACGGTCATCTCTTCGACCTGAGGTCAGGTCGGAGTCGCGGATTAACGGGACGAGTCTGACCTTAGTCGTTTACGAGGGAGGTTGGTACGACCTGCACGCTGTGTGTGTGTGTGTGTGTGTGTGTGTGTGTGTGAGAAGCGTGGACAATAGGTATATATTTTTAATATAATTCACGGAATCAGGAAGTTAGAATCCCATTGGAGACATGACAGTAGGAGTGGACGTGGCGGGCGTGGTCGTCTGCGTGGGCGTGGCCGGGGGTCGTGGGTGTGGTAGTGGTGGTCGTGGTCGTCGTGACTAGCAGAGTCGTAGCCACGGCGAAGATGCGAGAGTGCCGCAGTGGCTCCGGATAGGGTACGACCAGAGATGCGGTTGCGGCAAGGATACGACCAGAGGTGCGGCTGCGGCAGGGTACGACCAGCGTTACGTAGTGTAACAGGACAAGACTAGAGGTACGGGTGAGGGTAGGTGCGACCAGATGTATGCATGCGGGAAGGTACGACCAGGGGTTCGGGCGGGTACGACCAGGGTTGCGAAAGGTACGACCAAGGGTGCGGGCGGCTTCGACCAGGGGTCCGGGTGGGTACGACCAGAGGTGCGGGTTGGGTACGACCAGAGGTATGGATGCAAGAGGGGACGACCATGGGTGCGGGTGCGGAATGGTACGACCAGGAGGGGTGCGGGTGCAGGATGGTACGACCAGGAGGGGTCCGCGCGGGTGCGGCAGGAGTGGAGGAGGAGGAGGAGGGGTGGCGCCGCGCACTGTGTTCCGCGCGGCTGCGTCCACTGATGGCGGCTTTCCTGCCAACATGACCCGGCCAACCCCCGACCTTCCCACCACCACACACGCCCCCTACCACACTAGCCACCACTGCCACTTCCATCTACCACGCTGGTCGAATATAATTCACATGTAGCAGAACTCGCGATCACTCCCCCTCCCCCTCCTTCGCTTCGCCCCCAAAGACAACGGTACACAGATTTTTTCTAAAGGTGGAGAGAGAGAGAGAGAGAGATTTAACACTAACACACACACACACACGCGTGACTGGGGGCGAAAGTCTCTTTAAAATGGTCAGAGTCGGAGAACGCCGCCACCATGCGTTCTCCTGGCCAAGACTGACTATCTCTACTGTCATTACGGTTAAATAATCACCTTAATGATAGTAATTATCTCAGAATAATCCTGTTGAATAATGGCGATACAGTTTGGATATATTTCAACTTTTCTCTCTCTCTCTCTCTCACTGCCGATCGGTGACTACTGTCCCTCTAGCCCCCAGGCTACCCAGCAGCTGACAGTAGAGCAGAATGTGGTTTCTGTTTATGCTTTCCTATAGAATTTCCACGTTAGTATACTTTGTACTAGAGAGTACTCCCTCATCTTTACTCCCCCTCCGGCTGACGGGCTGTACTGTCCTGCCTCTGTCTATAGTGGTGGGTGGGAAGGAGCCTTCTGTTTTACCTCGTCTCTGTCTATAGTGGTGGGTAGGGAGAAGCCTTGTTTTACTGTCCTGTCTCTGTCTATAGTGGTGGGTGGGGAGGAGCCTTCTGTTTTACTGTCTGTCTATAGTGGTGGGTGGGGAGGAGCCTTCTGTTTTACCGTCCAGTCTCTGTCTATAGTGGTGGGTAGGGGAGGAGCCTTCTGCTTTACCGTCCATTCTCCAATTACAGAATTAAAAATTTAGGCCACCGCTACTGTCCCATATCTGATGACCTGGTCACGGACCATCCATCAGGTCATCAGGTCCTCTGTTAACCTGTCTCTCTCTCTCTCTCCCCCACGTAATGCCACCCCAGTACCGCCACCCACTACTAACCACCACTTGCCCTACCCACTAAGATCTGACCGTCTCAGCAGTCCCCATCCAACGTGACGACATAAATGACGCTCTGTCCGTTAAAGGAAAGGTCTGAGAGATTCTACACACACACACACACACACACACACACACCTTTCGTCAGCTTTGGAGGCTCCTCTCTAACCCCAGCAGCATGGCCTGACCCCAAGATGACTTCCCCCCCCTCCCATGTGGGCTGACCGAACCCTGCTCCTGGCACCGTCACGCCCCCCCCCCCCTCCGCCCGGCTGTGTGTGGGGGTATCGCCTCCGGGAGTCGCACATACGGACGGACGTAACGCTCGGAACATCGCTCCCGAAGTCATGTTACGGCCGACGAGGCCTCAGGTTTCTGAGTGCCCTGATCGTGGCCATCCCCATGCATGCTAAAAAAACACGTACAGGCCCCAACCCAAGCCAGGTGCCCATTTACTGAGCAGCTGGGTTGGATGTGGACCGATTCCCTTGCCTAGGAATGAGTATATACATATACGTTCGGTGTAGAGCGTGTCCCAGATTAAACTAATCAAACCTTTGTTCTGTGAGTAAAAGAAAAATAAAAGAATTTGCCTCCTGGTCATCTTGAGTGTTGCCTGCTGGTGTGGACAATGCCTCACGCGTAGCCTGGAAAGGTCTCGTGTTGCCTCGCTGTACTGCTGCCCAGGTGGTTCTCGCCAGCTCTGAAACGTTAGTTGCCATCCATCCATCCATCGCCATAAACTGCCTTCCCATCAAGCACCAGATACATCAGTAAATGGAGGTAACCCATATCTGGGAGTCCCCCCCCCCCAACCTCGGAGTCACAGGTTGGTAAAAGGGGGGGAGGGGAGGGGGTAGACGACCTATCCCGTTAAACACATGTCCATGAGATTGTATATTTAGCGCATCTTGAAGAGAGAATGTCCATGGTTCTCATGACACATTCTCCTATTGATTGCTCTCTCTCTCTCTCCACGAAACTTTGGTCAAGACTTTCAGTCTCTTCATGGGGGCCGAGAGGCGTGTTTACTTCCCAAAGCCAGTGTTAGCCGCTACGCGTCCAAGAGACTGCAACATGTTGAGCCTCCAGTATTATTAGGGTCGAGAAAGAAGGTGGGGGGGACCTCTCTCTGCTCATTTCCATGGCACCTCCTGCTACTGCCCCTGGAACGTCTTCATGCCATCCACGGCGGCGGCGGCGGCGGCAGAGGCTCTCACGGCCCCCTGAGGAGGAGCTCTGAAGTACTCACCACTTGACCCGTGAAGACCAGCAAAGACAGACGTTTATTTACGTGCGAACCAATATGAGTCGAGGAGGTCCCAAGCATCAGCAGTGGAAGGGGCCGTCCCACGCCGTCTGAGACCGTCTGTCTCTCTCTCCCCCGCTTTATAAACACAGCGACACAAAGGAATGATGGTACGCACCACAGGTGTGGCCTCACATTTAAGGCGGTCTGGTGAGAACATGAGAGAGCAGCTCGCCGTAACTCGCGAGGAATCTGAGTAACGCGAAGTCCTCCGACAGGAGGAGGAGGAGGAGGAGTGAGGGACGGGGAGTGCCCCCCTCACGAGAGAGGGTGTGTGTGTGTGTGTGTGTGTGTGTTCAGAGAGGGTGTTGTTCCTGGTGTGGTGGGCCGCAAGAGGAGGCCGCCAGCGCAATCAAAGGTTGACTGTAGTGGCAGGTCTTGTGCCTTCTCGCTTGACCCTCGTCTTTCCCCACCCACCCTCAGCGTGAAACCATCGAGGAAGGAGAGGGAAAGGTGCCAGGGCCATAATAAACCCCCAGCCATCCACACACACACACACATACACAGACCTTCAACCTCTCGCGAAGTCTGTATGTAAATATTTCAAGGAGATTAAAACCTTTCGTGATTTACGTACATTCTAAGCATCTCATCCAACGAGTCTAACAAGCCTTTTGACACATTCTGACGTCTTACTGCTATCAGAGTGCATCTTTTAATCGGTTTCCGAGGAGAGAGAGATTCAATTTTTCCATATCCACCTTTGCTGATGCTTCCAAATCTGAAGAAAATCTGGAAAATGAAAAAAACAAACTTCAAAATCACTGTTCAATCGCCTTGTGTATCTGAACAGAGACTGTAAAGCTAAGCCCTTCTGCAGGAGCTCCTGAGGGAGAGGTGTCACGTATACGGTGTCAGATACACTGTGGCTGGGGGCATTACACACCCCTCCCAGCCATGGGACAGCCTAGTCTTGGTCGTTCCACTTTGGTGTCGTTCTGATGGGAAGATGACGAGAGCGAATGTCGTGGTGCACGTGGAGCCAAAACGACGGATCCGTCGTTTACGACCCACTGACTCCAGTCATGACATCAGTTCTCGAAAAGCATTTACGAGGAGAAACGCTCTCCCAAGACAAGCCTCTGACATCGGACTTGCCAAAAGCAATTGTCATTTGCAATAAAACTCGTGACATTTCTCAGCTGTCACCTGATGTCACATGAGTATTGTTCCGGGTCCAAACGACAAGTCCATATTGCCTATAGCTGATGACGACCGTGTGTCAGACAGACGTCGAACATCGCTTTTCATCCCCGACGGTCTCTGTCGACGACGATTTGACAGAGAGAGAGAGAGAGAGACTGTCAAATGGACAGACTCCGTCTGTCTCTCGGCGTTTTTCTTTTTTTTTTTTTTTTTCCCCTGTCCACGTTACCACACTCATCAGCAGAGAGCGGGTAACAGGCAACTGCTAACAACGCCTCGTTTCCTACACAAAGCAGGTAAATCCGCGAGTCTGTCGGTTAACTAGGGCGGCGGACCGGACTGACTGCCGGTCGGCCGGCCAGCCCTCCTTCAGGAGCCAGTGTAGCATGGACACCTCTGGCCCCGGGCTTCCTGCAGTTAAGGTGGGAACTGCCACGGCCGCAGCGTCGCCGCCGTGCTCAGCCTACCGTGGACACCTGTGCTCCGCGCGGTCCGCCCACCTTCCGGAGGTCAGCTATCAAGGGCACGGCTCTCTCCTGGTCGCTGGCCGAGGAGGCTCCTCCTCCTCCTCCTCCTCCGTCGTCGCCGCCACCGCCACCACCACAGTCACCACATGTCGCTCACCTCACTCCCTTCCCCCGGAACCGCACGTCCGTAACAGGAGGTCACGAGACGCCGCAACTGGTCCACCGGTACACCACCACCCCCCTCATAATGTGGGGGGTGGGGTGGGGAGGAGGAGTGAGGAGTTGTCATAACCCTGATCCATGAGTCTCCGGGTAATTAATTCCTGGTTATAGAATTGTCATCGGTTTACGGAAGGGGAGAGAGAGAGAGAGGCGAGAGGCGGGGTGCGCCAGCCAGGCCCGCTACTGTGGCGCGGGAAGAAGAAGACCTCGCCTCTACCACAGGTTCTTAGGGACAACCACGCCATTAGGACCAATGTTCCTCGCCTCACCCCAAGGGCTCTCTAAAAGCTCCTCGCCTTCCCCCCCACAAGGTATTCGGCGTCACCGTTCCGTCTCGTGTCTCGCAACACGAGATCCAAAGATTGCGCTGACCGTTTCCACGGCTTCTCTCAACCCCCCTCCCCTGTGTGGTGCGTCATGGAAGTGTTGCAGTACCAGGACACTTAAGATGGTCCAGCCTGCTTACCACGGAGCCGACCGGAGAGGCACATTCCATCAAGCTGTTTCTCGAGAGCATCCGCTCTCCACTGTTTCGGTCCTCACAACTCGAACCTGTATACAGTTTACCCTCTCAGGGCTCTCTCGCACTCGCTGTAAACAAATGACACTCTCCAGACGTAGCGTTTAAAAAGGTGCGACTGAAGAAGCCAAAGCCTTCGTAAAAGGTTGAACAAGATGACCTGTGATGTAGAGGGAATTTATATAGCCAGCGGACCATCTTGCATGCCTTTTTAACTGGCTAATCCCTCCGCGGCATCTTTAAATGACAGTAGAATGGAAACAGTAGTCTGAATATCTGTCTATATCGTGTATAAAGACGCACCGGTTCCCCAAGGTCAAGTAATCACTTGCGGTCTGGGTCCTTTATCATACGACGCGTCCTGAAGACAAAACACGTGGAATTCGAAAAGACAATTTGCGGGTGACGCGCGGCGTCCCTGCAGGAGGAGGGCGGTACGCTGTCTCCACCTCCAGTTCACCGCGCCTGACACACCGGACACCAGACCGTTGCTGCAGCCGGACGGACGGAAGAACTCGACTTTCCGAAGCATGACGGAGGAATTTGGGGAATCTGGGTCTCGAGAACGACGGCTGGACTTGGCCAGGGAGGTTGGGTTCTCGAGACCAAAAGGTGGTGGGGAGCCACTTGGAAGATTTTTGTCATGTCTGGAGCCACTGGAACGGGTCATGAGCACTTGAACAGTTATTCTGTGACGAGTGGAAGCCACAACGTCTTCACAGAGGGGACTGGAGGAGGTCCCGCATGAGGGAGAGAAGACACGAAGCTCTCTATAGGGGAAAAAGAAGAAGAAGAAGAAGAAGAAGAAGAAGAAGAAGAAGAAGAATTTTTCAAATGCCTCTCAATGGAATACAGAGGTTCAATATCGTAGACTGGCAGAAGCAACTCTACCTCTCCTCTCTCTCTAGAAATTTATCTCCTGTCGACACCTTAGACGCCTCTAAGATGATACACATTTTACTCTACGCCCTGTCTTTTTTTCTCTCTTTTTTACTTTTTTTTACATAACTTTGATGGTAATTACCCAACTATGGAAGCTGAGGGCCTCACCATCCTAGGCCATAGAGTGAGATTCAAACAATTGAGGGTTTTTCCTTCAAAAAATGTGCCCCGACACCTGCCCCTTACCTACGCTACCCTAAAGTCTTATCCCCCCTTACCTTAGCCAACCTTAATACCTACCCTTGCCTCACCTTGGCCTACCTAAATAATCACCCCAGCACCCACCTCCCTGCTCACGCTGACCCCAGGCCGTGGATGTGGGGAGAATGAATGACATGCTAGGACTAGTGTCTGTGTGTGTGTGTGGGGAGAGGGGTGCTGTGCGCCCCGCCTGGTGGGATACCACAAGAGGT
>JAYMFT010088663.1:0-14087 GCA_038088735.1 Panulirus argus | reverse complement strand
ATATCATTAATGAGATGGCCTTGATTAGGCCATTCAGTTACCCGTGTCATCTCAGCTAAGAAAAAGAAACTCTTGAAACCGATAGTTGTAAGACCTTTCAGGAAGACACTATGACCCTTCATTAGGACGGTACGACCCTTGGTGATGATGGCCGCTTGGTCTTTGACTGAACTGACGCTTCAAGGGTCGCCACCGTCAAAGGTCACGCCGTAATGCTGAGGGACCGTAGCGTCCTGGTCAAGAGGTTGTAGGTGAGTGCAAGCTGGGAACAGGAAGGTAGCGGCTACCAGGGTCAGGTGATATGATAGGCCGGCTACACAACGGTGATTTCCCTCCTCGCTCGTTCGCAACACTGCCCTTCGGACGGCCACCGATGATCACGCTTTGTACAGCTTATAAAGGCTGATGGAAGAGTGGCGATAAAGTCAGAGTTTCAGTGGTACATTTTCGAGTGAGTTATTCTACGAATGAAATCTATCTCTGTTTAAAGTCAGCGAAGGTGAACACAGCCCATCCCAACCCCTTCTCAGCAATTCTGGTTTGAGAACGATCGTTTTGTTGGTATGAACTGTCCTATGGTCAGGAACATACTGACCTATGGTGAAGATCACAGATGTCCATCGTTATAGCGACGTTTTAGTTTGCCTGCAACGGCTGCACGGGAAGCCCCAGTGACTGCCTCTGCCTTAGGACCAGGTGTTGGAACTGAATAAGTGACTGACAGTAGGTTATGAATGGGTTCTGGGGCATGTACTGGTGATGGACGACTGGGTACTTGGGCAAGTACTGGTTAAAGATGAGTAAGTGCTATAACAAGTACTGGTGATGGCTGAATGGAGGGGGGGGGTGGAGGGGGGAAGGACCATAGTCATTACAAATTTTCATAATTATCAACCTTAAACACGTTATCTCCAGGTAATTTTTCAATAATTAGATGTTTCTTACAGCAAAATAATTCCTTTTCTATCATTCCCCGTAGTAGTAGTAGAAATATGAAAGAGAAAATCCGATGATAACCTAAGACGCGTCTTTAGGCCAAATGACGAACTGTGATGGGAGACGCGATAACCCCATTTTCTATAAGCCATCTTTTGTCAACAAGCCACGAGAAGTCTTTCACCGCTGCTCAACAGAAAATGCGAGACTTATCGGAGGAAAAAAAGAAATATTCTATAATCACAGAGAAGGCCTTTTTTCATATTCCATTCTTTCAAATTTCCACAAAAGCCAATCCGCTTACTGGCTGCTGGGGAAAAAACTAGTCGTGAAAACATTAACATTTCTTCCTGTTATGAAAAAAAAAAAATTGGTCGAGATTCAAACATCACACATTTGCTCTTCCGAAATATTCAGTCGTACACTTAATTGTTGTTACTTTAACATCATTTTATAATACGTGATATGTACAATCTATTCATGGTTTCTGACGAGAGAGACAGACAGACAGACAGAGAGTTACCCATACACCTGGGCGGCCACTTTGATTTTTCTTATTGTTTATGGACGTGACCCTCTGATGGCTAGTTTTTGTCTGTATGTTTGTCGGCATGTAAATTATGCTTGTGTCCCTCTGATGTTTAGTGCTTGTTTGCTTTTCTGATTGCAAGTTATATCCAAGGTTTTCTCTTATCCATCCTCTTTTTAGTGTGTGTGTTTTGAACTTTGCTGCTAATGGTCTGTATTGCCTATTTTTCTTAATAGTTATTACGCAATTCTTAGTCTGTGTGATAAGTGCTTGTGGGGCTAAATAATTAACTCATCAACATCAACAACAACTAATCCCTAGCGAGAATTTTCGCGATTTGCGACCTCAAAAGAAAGTAATCCTCTTGAATTAAAGTTTATATATTATCTCTGTTTTTTCATCAAAATATATAAACTTGAAAATAACCATTAGTATTATGTCTTTAGTTCTCATCTGCAAAGGTTGAGGTATAATGTGTCTTTTCCATTCTGGTCTCCGTCAAAACTACCCTACATGGAACTTTGTCTAATATATATGACATGATGTTAGAGAAATGACTTGAGAGGTTACGATGCAACGAGACCATTTTGTGTATTGAGTCACTCATTATGTAGACGTCGTTTTCACTTGATGGTACGACATTGTTTAAATTATAGTAGAATCAGAAGCACTTTTATAAGTGCAGAACTCAATGTTTCACTTTAACACGCTGGGTATGAGATGAAGCTGTGTGTGTGTGTGTGTGTGTGTGTGTGTGTGTGTAACGTTCCGGGGGGGGGCTGCATGTATGTGAGCAAAGATAGATAGATGAAAATAATAATCATAAAGGTAATGAAGATGATGATAATAATAATATTAGTGATAATAATAATAATGATAATAATAATAATAATAATAATAATAATAATAATAATAATGATAATAGTAATGATAATAATAATGATAACAATAATAATGATAATAATGATAATAATAATATAATAATGATAATAATAATAATCACCAGACCGATTCTGAAACAGAAGATATTCAAGTGAAGCTGGGAAGGCCCCGTGCAGGCCAAACCAGGGCAGCAGGTGTTGCGTCCTCACCAGCGTCAGCAGAGACCCTGACAAGGACAGTGTAGCAACAACACCCACCAGCTGATACTGGGGCCTGGGTGACTGGCATGGGCTACACCCGCACTTGACTGAATCTTGATAGACTGTTCTAACCGTAGGTGTTGAGAGAGAGGCAGATGACTTTAAATATGCATCTATCTATCTAGTCATCAGTCTGTCTAGCTTCTGCCTATCTGTGTCTAGGTATTTGTCTATATGTCTTTCTTCTTATCTATCTATCTATTAATCTACCTACCTACCTACCTATCCATCTATCTATCAATCTAAATACCTCCCTACCTACCTATCTATATCAGTCTATCAATTCATTTATGTCTATCTATCTATCTAATTATCAATCTACTTATCTATCTATCTACCTACCTACCTACCTACCTAGCTATCTACCTACATCTCTACTTACCTATCTATATCAGTCTATCTATTCATTTGTCTATCTATCTTTCGATCTATCTATCCATCCATCTCTCTATCTGTTTATCTGTTAATCTACCTATTTATCCATCTATCAGTCTGTCATTATATTATCTATATCTATCAATCAATCTATCTATATCAGTTTATCAACTGTATGTCTATCTATCAAACTACCTATTTACCTGCACACACATATATATATCCTCAGCCCTTGCTCAGAATGCAAAAGTGAAAAAATGTGGTTTCTGCTCTTAGAAAAGTGCTTCTTACTTTTTGCTGTTTAGTGTCAGTCATTATGTTCACGATCAGTTATCGGTATGTTCCTCGTCAATCATCATTATGTTCTCACCAGTCATCATTATGTTCCCCATCAGTCACCATTATGTTCCAGTCAGTCATCAATATGTTCTCGTCAGTCATCATCATGCTCCCGTCAATCATCATGTTCCCGTCAGTCATCATTATGTTTCCCATCAGTCATCATTATGTTCCCGTCAGTCATCATTATGTTCCCATCAGTCATCATTATGTTCCAATCAGTCATCATTATGTTCCAGTCAGTCATCAATATGTTCTCGACAGTCATCATCATGTTCCCGTCAGTCATCATTATGTTCCCGTCAGTCATCATTATGTTCCCATCAGTCATCAATATGTTCTCGTCAGTCATCAATATGTTCTCGTCAGTCATCATCATGTTCCCTTCAGTCACCATTATGTTACCGTCAGTCATCATTATGTTCCCCATCAGTCATCAATATGTTCTCGTCAGTCATCAATATGTTCTCGTCAGTCATCATTATGTTCCCGTCAGTCACCATTATATTCCCCGTCAGTCACCATTATGCCCCCGTCAGTCACCGCTATGTTCCCCGTCAGACAGCACCGAGCACCGTGCAAACTGTTGACATTTACCAAAGAATGAACTCGTGACTACGGGTGAAAATGTCAGCGTTGCGTAAGAGATGAAAGATCAACGATATTTATCTCTGAATGTTTCACTTAGTGATGAAATATCCCAGCGTGTGTGAGTGTGTGTGATTACTATTTGTGTGTTACGGGGAGAGATTTTTATACTCGTGTTGCCCCGTCTCTTAACCTACATGTACCATGCCTTTTTACTCATCCATGAGTGTATATATACACTCACGCATACCATAGCCTGAGATAGATAGGTACCCATTTATCGACTAGCCCCAAGGCGAGGATGAACAGCAGGGACTGGATGTGGGGTGACTGCCGCGCCCAGGATTCGAACACATACGGTCCCGACCTTTAGCAGGCCCGTGGCGACTCATGGTCAGTAACGCTAACCACTACAAAACCAAGGCCCATGCGGTAATGTGTGTGATACCAGTTACTATTCATCGCATTGTTTTTAATCACTTGTTGAAAGTCTCAAGAAAAATAAAACATATAAATAATGCGGAAATGTTATCATATAAGAATATGAATGATGCAGCAACACAGGAATTTTGTGTTCCAGTGTTGCTTGTTGACGCCTGAAACACACTAACTCGTTGACTATTGAGAGATAAACTATTTAATGAAAATCTAGATTTTATTGGAAGATAATATTAACTACAAGTGACCCATAGTTATTTGAGGGTTATGTACCGGTCTGTCGATCGCTATATACACCACACATTAACACTAGTGTATTCCGGGTCACACAACAGAACTAGAGTACTACGGAGTCACACATCAAAACTAGTGGATTCCTGGAGTCACACATCAACAACAATGTATTCCAGAGGTCACCAACATTAAACGCGTCAATGCTAGTGTGCATCGGGGCCACAAATAAAAACTAATGTATCCCAGGGGTAACACAAAACAAAAGGGTGTTACCGAACTCCGCCGCTTGAGGTTACACCTCAAGTGAAAAAATCACCTTTGGCAAGGCTGTACTAATGGGAGCAGAGTCTCGTCAAGGAACTTGTCAATCCAAGGGAGTCTACATTTTCTAGCTACTGGAAATAGCGCAGCCTTTGGCTGCACGAGCCCATAGAAAGGTCTTTGGCTCTTTCGAGAAAGTGGTTCTCAGATAATTGTAAATAATAGTTAGTGTCACAACATAAGGTTCTTGGTACACGATAGGGCAGATAGAAATATTTTTTTCTTTTCCTTTTGTTTCTGTAACGTCGCAAAGTGTCGAGTTGACTTGTGTCTAGGCACTAAGTGGAGAGTTGCAGTGTGTCGGGTTGCATGAAGCCAACATACAGCGCGTGTGAGCTCTGTGGACCTCTTATCAACGAGTGTGTGGCTCACTCAGAAGAGAATTTCTGCATCTCCACAGAAGTCTTCAATCCCTTTTTTGACATCAGATAGACATGAATCCATCTTACACCCTCCAGTCACCCTGAGCGGACGATGAACAATACACCAACCACTCTGGACATCACATACGACGCGCATATGACATTCACTCCCCACACCCAGCAAACATCAACACAAAAGCAAAGCAACCGACAAAGCAAATGCCCTCAGATCACTAACTGGCACCATATTTGGACATGATAAAAAGAATCCCTTAACATCTTTTCCAAACAATTCATTCGCTCTCTCCTAAACTATGCTTCACCTACCTGGTGTCCCACTCCTTTGAAATAATACGTACAAAACAAAACCGTAAACCATAGAAAATAGAGTACTTAGAACATTCAATGGCTCATAGCAACCACGAATACAATAAAGATCCTCCCAATACGATCCCACCTTAACAAGCTAGGCACTTAATGCTTTGCAATAGCACTAGACCCCTCCCACCCGAACCACTCCATAACTATCCACCAACGCCCAAGAGGGAATGAAAACCTTACCCCTGCCTCACATCTCTAATGACCTCTACTCACCGATACTCCCACCCTCAACGAACGAAATAATAAAAGAACACATATGCAAGTACTAAACAGTGTCCCACCAAATGTACAACCAGTTGAAACCACACTACCCAGACAAACACGATTCACACTTTCCTGTCTAGCTTTGGACACCACTAATCCGCACATAACTACCAAACACAGAATTAACACGTTTGGTCCAAGACCCTCCATGCCCGAACAATTGCTGCTCAGATGCTTCCCACTCTCCCCACACAGACGCACATACAGTCACTACGCTGCACGACCCAGTGGACGCGGCTAGCTTACTGAGCGTTGTGGGAGCCCCATAAAGATAAAAGGGACTCTTGCGGCAAGAATATATTACCTTTCCTTCTCTCACTCAGCGATTCCAACCTTCGCTCTTTCCTTCTATTAATTTCTCCCATCTTTCCGTATCACAGGCTTCCTCCTCTTTCCTTCCACCCATTAACCCCTTCCATCTTGTACCCTCTCTGTTCTCCCGTCACCCATCATTAAGCCATCCATCCCTCCCTCCCAGACATGTAACACCGTCAGGACTGGTCGTCGTCCCACAACCCTCAACGGCACCATCTTATATAAATACCAGACATACTGCTTCTGATGAGCTGGATACCCTGGGAGAGAGGGTGGCTGATGGCGGCAGGAGGAGCAGGGCGTGTCTCTCCCGACGCGTCACCAGCAGGGGAGCAAGCATGAATCCTCACCTCCCTCCTCCTCCTCTCCTGTCAACCTGTTCGCCTATTTTTCTTGATGCCATCGGCCACACCCTCCCCAGCAGTGTGTACCTGGGTCATGTCTGTCTTTCTCTCTCTGTCGTCATGCCAGCCCAAGCTGTTGGGTGCTGCCGTAACTGACTACCAGACACCACAACCACCGACTACCTGTCGCCACAGCCAGGTACTGCTGTCCCTCACCCCTCTACGGACCAGACCACTTGCCCAGGTGGGGGATAGTTAAGCAGCCCTCAGCCCACCTGCCCGGGTGGATGGGATGTGTAGTTTAGCAGCCCTCAGCCCACCTCCCAACCCTCCCCCTAAGCCTCGGATCACGGCCTGTTAACAGTAGCATCGTGTTTTCATTGTTGACAAAGTGCTGACAATTTTCTTTCGGCTGCAAAGTTTTCGTTGGCATTAGTCAAGGCCGGTGTGAAGCGACTAGCTTAGATGGCTAATATAAATGTTAGAAAAGAGTGTTTGTGTACCGAATCATAAACACATATGCTATCACTATTATGAATATTCATCCCGTCCGATCGTATAAGTGCGGTTCAAGGTTCGAACAGGAACTGAAACATGAGTGTACATATTCATGCCTATACAGGATGGAGTACAGTCTATGACAGTACAGCTTTAAAAAATATCGTGAATATACATTGTAAGAATCTTAAAGTCTGCTCCCCCGTAATATCTATTTAATATACATGGAAGTGCATATGAGACTTGAGACATCTCGAACCCTTGTATAAATTGTATAATTCATAAATACATTTAATTTTCTATGTGTCTGTCTCTTGTGTGCCAACACCAATCACGCCCAAATAACTGAGCCAATTGCCACCAAAGACGACGCACAGACCAAATTGGACCTGCTGGTGAGAATGGGCCATATGGTGTGGGGCCTCAGAATGCGCAACTGCCAATGTGCAGAACTACGTATCTCCTTAAATCTTTAACCTAGGAAACTCAAACGATGTGGGATGGAAGCCCATTTCCCTAAGCTGAATATGAGCTATAGTGTGAGAGTCAGTAGATATGGGTGGGACACGGGAGATGAACAATAAGTAGTGTAACTGATGCGTTATAGAGAAGATATAACAGACTGGATGGTACTCATGAGGCGCCAGAGAGGGAAACCACACTTTGAAATACGTAGTTACTGAGGGTAAGCAAAGACATTTCGAAGGACAGAAAATAGCGAGCAAGGCAAAGGAGAGCCTTTAAACTGTTCCTCAAAAAGGAGTTCAGGAACAACCTGCCATCTACATAACAGATGGTCGGATTAAAGACTGAAGAGGGAAGGATGATGAAGCAAACAGGACACATGAAGAGCTGAAAGCCTTAAGAGGGAAGGGATGATGAAGCTAAAGAGGACACATATGGAGAGCTGAAAGCTGAGCTCTAGAGTGCATTTGAAGTGAAGTACATTAACGTATATACCTAATCCCTCGTTATGGCATGGAGGAAAGATCAAGCAAAAAGAAAAATAAAAGATATCTTCATATGATATATGATTACGATCATTCAACGATTTGATCTGTATAAGGCACACATCCCTTACGGCGAGTTTACGCCTTTGTAACCAAACAAAAAAGCTGTTAGAAATCACTACAGAAGCAATGAGCATCCACTAATTTCAAAGATCTTGTAATTATTTCTAGATGCACAAATGCAGTACAACTTCAAACAAAGGAATATATAAACATTTGCAGTGAATACAAAAATACAGTCATTGGTAATAATTCATTCTCTAAAACTATATTTTCTGTTCAGCAATTGTCTTTATCTACCACGGGCGCGCCTCAAGGTCTTGTTAAATGCTAGTGTTTTTAGTAAGATCCCCAATTCAATATTCATAATTTTCCCTCGTGGTTTTATGTATTTGTTTTGTCATCTAGGATGATGTGAATTTCCTATAGTAGATTTGAAATGTTTGAATGTTTTTATTCAGCTAATTTACTGTTATGGCAATTGCCGATTCTGATAATGAGTTGAACATATATCGAAACGTCAATAAAACGAGACGATTGTGACACTTGCCTATCTCTTCCTACTAATGATACGGTTCCTTAGGACGAGATCTATTTCCGATGTCATATTACTAGCATTATTATTATAATTACCCCAGGATCTCCTTTTCCAAGAGTTCCAGGAGCTCCAAGGCTGCTCTACTTCCAGTGGCGGGGAAATGATGGAATCCTCTGCAATGAGAAGTTCTCCGACGAGGCTGTACACCCTTACGTCAACTGAAGATGATGTAGCCTCGCCTGAGGTGACTTTCACAAACAGGTGGAGTCCTGTAACATCACTGAGGCACACACACACACACACATACATACATATATATATATATATATATATATATATATATATATGTGAGCGGATTTGGTCTTTTTTCGTGTGTTTCCTGGCGCTACCTCACTGACGCAGGGGGCGGCGATACTGTTTCCTGTGGGGCGGGGTAGCGCCATGAATTGATGAAAGCGAGCAAGTATTAATTTGCACATGTGTATATATGTATGTGTGTATGTGTATGCATGTATATATGTATATGTTGATATGTATATCTATACGTATGTAAATGTGCGTGTATGTATATATGTGTGTATATAGGTGGATGGGTTTTTCTTCGTCTGTTTCCTGGCGCTACCTCGCTGACGCGGGAAACGGCGATCATGTATAATGATATTATGATAAAAAGAATGTGTGTGTGTGTGTGTGTGTGTGTAACACAGATAAATGAAGGTACAACCAGATCCCACGTGCTTGTGGTTACGCCGCGAGTGAAAAGTCACCTATGGCGAGGCTGTAACGTCGTCAGTGGCGTGAAGGAGTACAGTCTCGTCGAGGAGTTTCTTGTTCCAAAGGAACCCATCATTTCCCTGCTCCTGGTTGAAGCTCAGCCTTGAAAGCTGCAGAAGCCCCATTAAAGGTTACCTGGGGTTGTATAATCAATTTATGTATGACGACTGGGTCTTCGTAAGTCTTGATCTTCCTGCAGTGAGTGGTGCGTGTGAAGTTTAGAATTTCCTGCGGTAAGCGTTACGCGCCAGCCTTGTCTTTTGGTAAAATCTCGTCCAAAGTACTAGTTAGTTAGTAAGTAGGTACTCTCTCGTCTTTTGCAGCCGACGTAGCACAGCCAAAAGAAAAAAAATCCTCCCTCTATGCCACGTCAGTTGTCGAGGTTCGAATGAAACAATGAAAAGATAATGTGACAAGGGAGATAAATCTGAGTTCCTCAGATCGGATTACTGACATGGTGAAGGTTAAGGGTAGAGGGAGAGACGTCAGGATGATAAAAAGCATCATTTTTTGGGTAAAGAAAGGAGGATATATTACATTCCATCTTCGTGTGGTTTGCCTCCTCACAGCAACTATGGGAAAATGCAGCCAGTTCACGCGCCTATGGTCCAGGTCTTAAAGGCTGGAACAAATGGAAACCCCTTACGAGCTCGGTGGCCAAAACGACATAAATAAACCAGTCAGACAGACAGACAAAGAAGCATCTTCGAGACAGATTGAGAGGCATGGTTGGAGAGATGGTAAAGTGGAAGACTTTTGATTAGCCTTGCTATCCATGAGTCACGCACGGACACCCCCGGGTTCGAATCTTGGGCTGGGCAGTCGGGCCACAGAAAACCCATTTGTTCAACCTCCTTTCGGTCAGTAACAGGTGTCCGGTTTAGTCTAGAGTATACAGAAGCAATAGGAAGGAACCCTGAGGAACGCCAGTATTGACAGGATACGAAAGGGAAGTTGCCCATCAGGAAATTTCACGATGGAAGGATTGCACTGGAAACTATACATTTGAGAACAAAGAAAAGCTGGGAAAACAAATGAAAGACGTTTAGTCTGCAGAGACTTGCTGCCAAACATTTCGGAAAAGATAACCACGATAAAAGATTCCTCAACATTCTTAACAGACGAGGAACAAAGATGGGATCATATGGGAGAGATTTACACTGTAAAAGCTAAACTGGTGATATGAAAGAAGGCTCTTTAGAATTCTGTTAAAGAATGAGAGAGCTGCTGAGAATTCAGAACGCTTGGGATGTAGAAGTGAGAAATGATGTGGCGATAGTTAGAAGGGTTAAATCAGTCCCCTTTCTTAGGGAAAGGCTGGACCAAGGAGAAGGGATGGTTTGGGTCTTAAGAGAGAGGAGGCGATCCAGACGAGCAAGGACCGGCGGTACCATGAAGGCAGCTTCTTTTTAAAACGCAAAGAAGGACGCCCATTCGTCACATGCCAGCCTGTAACTGGGAGCTAGGAAACCTTAGCGAGAAAAAACAGAAATGGGCATAAGTTCAGCAAGAGGAGAATACACAAAGTAGATTTACAAGGAGATAATACATCAAGAATAGATTTAACTAGAAATTAGGTTGGGAAAATAAGAGTAAGAAAAGATGAACCTCAGAGGTTGTTGACGAAGTGACAGACATCAATGCAAGAGCAGTGGAACCGTTTCTGTGGCCAGAAAGATTCAGTCAAGATGACCCCAGTAGTGATGTAGCGGTTTGCGCCCGGGGTCGAAGCTCATAGGTTCAAATCTTGGTAGCGGGACTCGGTCCACAGCCAACCTAGTTATTCATGCTCCCCTAGGAATAGGTCCACGAACTGGGTACCTGGCTTAGGCTAGGGTATATCGATGAATAGCGTTTCCTGAGATGGCCTTGCTTAAGGCATTCAGCTGCCTATGCCGTCTCAGATATCATAAAAAAAAAGGTAAGCATCTTAGGTGGCAAGGAGCACTGATCTTACGGAAAGTCATTTCATAAATTGGGCGCGGGAGACCATTGATCCATACCAAAGTGCCCAAGTTGGCATGGAGAGAGTGTTTAGTTTGAAAGGATGAAAATGAAAGTGTGATCAAGACACCTTAAGGGTCGTGGATCTGTTGTGAGAGGGATCAGAGATGGAAAAAAGAAAGATCGGTCTAGAATGTTAGACTAAAGGTCTCGAAGATTCCTACAAACTGGTGTTGCCTGTCTCGTTAGTTGTTTCACGGGAAAAGGAAAATCCTTGATTCCACCAATACCGTCTCGAGTTGAACGATGCCAATCTTTGTAGTGTACAATGAAATATCCTGCACAAACCATAACACAGCGTGGATGTGCAGAAAGGAAACCCTCGTGAGAGGAGAAATACTCAGAGAGGTGCATATACTTGTAATAACTAGGGGGGGAATATACGAAACGTATCAGCCGAGAGTCAGAAGGTGAAAAACTAATTGGGTGAGTCTAGATATACGAGGGTAGCAATTATTGTTCTTGTACCAAAGTAGAAACGGTGGTTAGGGGAGAGCAGGCGGCCTCTGGACAGTCGTCTTTACAGAAAAGAAGACCGAGTAAGGATGTGGACACAGGGCCTTCACTAGAGGGATGGATGGA
This sequence comes from Panulirus argus, assembly GCA_038088735.1. Classification (NCBI taxonomy): domain Eukaryota; kingdom Metazoa; phylum Arthropoda; class Malacostraca; order Decapoda; family Palinuridae; genus Panulirus; species Panulirus argus. The sequence continues at coordinate 2,113 of JAYMFT010088663.1, read as the reverse complement.
TCTGAGACAGCGAATATTACACGCGGCAAAGAAAACGCGCCCACGCTGGCGGGGTGGGTTCCGGTCATTTGACGGCGGTCATGGGAAGGCCTCGGAAGCCAGTCAGCCCATCTCGACCGGTTACGCTGTGCAAGTCAACGCCGAGGAATCCTTTTTCTTTCACACTTCTGTGCAATATTATGCAATTAGGAAAAACAAGATATTCAGAATAAAGACCATCGTCAGTTGCATGATGTCAATTATCACGTGAAAGATGGACAGATAACGTGCGTTAGCGGACCGAATACTAGTGACCCACGTGTGGGTGAGGCAAAAAGAAAAAGACAACTATTGGGCCAAGGAGGGGAAAGTGACAGCCATTACGCTGACTGACCACAACCCAGGCGGTAGCATCTCCCTGATCGGTAGCTTCCTACAAACTAATATATTTGCAACTCCTATGTCCAGTATGGAATGAAAACGAGGTTTGAATTGCAACTTGGAAACTCGTGATTTTTGGTCTAGGAAGTCACTGCATTTAGGAAAAAAAGTGTGCAGGTTGTACACTTCCTGTGACCACGGGCTGAGAGAACGGCCGGACAATCTAACACGACTGTCACCAGGCGTCTCTCTTACGTTCTCTCTGTGGAGAACAGGTGGTTGGGTGAACGTTAGTGCTCAGATCCCGTTCACACACTCTAACAACACGAACAATTGTCATATGAACGTCTACCGTGCGACTTTCTCGCGTTCAGTGCTGGAGCTGGTGAGTGGGTTGGTGGGTGTGTGAGCGTGAACGTTCGTCCACTTGGGGGTTCACTCAGGCAGCAGCAGTGTTGGGTAACGTACAGGAACACGGAACACCCATCACCGTCCTGACTTGTGGTCGTCAGGCAGACCATGCGGAACCAACGGGGAGAGGAGGGGAGGAGACAGCGGGACCTGCCAGCGAGTTGCAAAGGCCTGAGCGGTAGGAGGGGAGCCAGCAGGACCTGGGAGTGAGAGTTGCGAAGGCCTGAGGGAGTGGGGAGGACTGTGGCCTGGGAGTGGGCGGGAAGAGGGGGGGGAGGGAAGCAAGGCTGGGAAGTAAGGAGGAAGTAATGGGGTTGGGGACGGTGAGTGGGATATTAAGGGGAAGGCAGGGAGGAGCTCAGCATGAAAAGGAAGAATTGCGCTATACGGGAAATCCTAGTCTCACACACACACACACATACAAGGACCTCGGTGGTGTAGCGGTCAGCGTTACTGGCCGCCACGCATGCACGGGCCTCCTGGGATCAAACCCGCGTAAGTTCGAATCCTGGGTCGCGGCAACCGGTCCACAGTTCACCCAGCTGTTCATCCTCCCCTAAGGGGCTGGTTGATAAAACATAGCAGTAGAGTCATGGTACATATAAACAAGGTTGAGTGACGGACCAACACGAGTGAATAACTCTGCCCCCGAAACACACAGATGGTAATCACATACGCGCAAGCTTCATCCGTTCACATCCATTACTTCTGGCTGTCATGTGTAATGCACCGAAACCGATGACCCCTGTCCACAGCCAAGTCCGACATTTTGTATCTATATATCATTATCTATTCAAGATATTAGTCAGCTTCCTCAGGTAATCCTCTTTACTCAGCATTACAGAAATGTCAGATTTGGTCAGCACATCGAATTGTTGTTATGTTGCTGTTTGTTAAGTAAAGCTTTCGCAGCTCCTTGCATTTCCGAGGAAAGACGACAGGTATGATAAGATAAGCACGCAAATGGAAACTGAAGCATGGCACGACTAGTTTGAACGAGCTCTTAAAAAGCTAAAGCCAGTAGAAAACGCGGTTTTGACTAAAGTCGTTTATTTTCCCCAGATATGCAAGTAGCAGCGAAAGAATTAAGTGACAACGGCAGCAAATTAATAATTCGACGTGCTGACAAGGCAGACATTTCATGTGCAGTGGAGTGAGGAGGATTTACTCGCGGAGGCTTGATACTATCTCATCTGACACGGACAAACTTTAGACTTACCACTCATGACCCAACTTAAAAAACCTGATCAGGAATCAATTAATCAGCTGCATTACTGGCCTCCAGTGAACGAAATCGTGCGCCATTTTCACCCATAACAGAAGGATACGTTTCCTGATATAT
>JAYMFT010088652.1:0-14087 GCA_038088735.1 Panulirus argus | reverse complement strand
GCCGGGCTGCTGCAAGGAGGGCAGCAAAACTGAAGAGGAACAAAGTGATTGAGTAGAGAATGCTGGTCACTGAGCACGATGAATCCAATGAAAACAATGGATCTACAAGAATCGTCTCTCAGGAGGATCATTCATACAACAGTGAATCTGCAACAGTGACTGAATCCCTCGACTTGGATTCTACAGTATTGGTCGAAATATCTGTCTAGCATACTGACAGTCCCGTTGGTCATAAGGATGAATTAGAGGAAGAAACAAGAGAAGATCCCCTGGCACTAATGCCAACAACCCGTCCTCTGGCACTAATGCCACCAACCCGTCCCCTGGCACTAATGCCACCAACCCTTCCCTTGGCACCATTGCCACCAACCCGTTCCCTGGCACTAATGCTACCAAACCGACCCTTGGCACTAATGCCACCAACCCTTCCCCTGTGTGTGTGTGTGTGTGTGTGTGTTCGTTTATGTGTGTATGTGTGTGATTTCGTGTGTGTATGTATATGTTTGTGTGTATGTGTGTGTGTGTTCGTGTGAGTATGTGTTTGTGTGTGTTCGTGTGTGTGTATGTTTGTGTGAGTGTGTTCGTGTATGTGTTTGTGTGTATTCGTGTGTGTATATGTGTATATGTGTGTGTGTGTATGTGTGTTCGTGTGTGTATGTGTTTGTGTGTGTTCGTGTGTGTATTTTATATGTGTCGTGTGTATGTGTGTGTGTGTGTGTGTGTGTGTGTTCTTCTTTCCATATGTACCATGAATGTACTCATACGTGTATCTCTCCCTCTGTGAGTTTAGGCCTAACTATACACACTCAGCGATAAATGATATGCGAGAGAGTATTAGCATGCATGCATGTGTGTATGCTTTCATCAATACACACACTGCCTGATCCGGGCATGAGCGCAACACTGAATCACCACCACAGACACCAATACGGTCCACAAGCGACGAACCATAAGAAGCACGTTACGGCAAATAGTAGCAACCAAAACCAAATCCTTTATAACCAAGTTCTCCATATCACAGCCAATATATCTCTCCAACTGGCAGGGTTGGAACACACACACGGGTGCCAAACTAGAAGTGTGTAATTACCTATTTGTACCGTACGAGGAGGGAGCTGTACACTCGAGGGGCCTCGTCTCTTGTACTGTACGGGTAAGGAATTGTACACTCATGGGGCTCCGTCTCTTTTACTGTACGGGGAGGGAGTTCTACACTCGTGGGGCGCCGTGTTTTGTACTGTACGGGGAGGGAGTTCTACACTCGAGGGGCCCCGTCTCATGTACTGTAGAGGGAGGGAGTTCTACACTCGAGGGGCACCGTCTCTTGTACTGTACGGTTAGGGAGTTGTACACTCGTGGGGCGTCTGTGTCTTCTACTGTACGGGGAGGGAGTTCTACACTCGTGGGGCCTCGTCTCTTGTACTGTACTGGGAGGGAGCTCTACACTCGTGGGGCGCCGTGTCTTGTACTGTACGGGGAGGGAGTTCTACATTCGTAGAGCCCCATCTCTTGTACTGTACAGGGAGGGAGTTCTACACTCGTGTGTACCCTATATTTTGTTGAACGTTCTATTTCATGCAACTTTTTTAACCTCCGTGGGTCATTAGCGTTCTCAGTTTCATTTACTTGGTTTAATCACTTCCATCCATTACACTTATACAATGAGTTTCTCATTTTTCTAACAGGCTTTTTGCCTGATTTCTTGGCTTAACCTCAGGTTGGTCTCTCCCTCCACCTCCTGAAGAACTGTTCACTGTACACTGAGTCAAACTGATGTGGAAACTTGTAGGTTGTGATCAGGTCAACCCTCACTCTTCTCTCTTCAGCCCTGGGCAAATTTAAGGCCATTCAATCTGCCCCTGTAACTTAGCTCTCTTTATTCTAGCACCGTCTGTGTTTCACCTCCTCTGGACCTTCTCTATTAGTTCTTGGTGCTTCATGAAATGCGGTGACCAAACGTGAGAAACATATTCTAGTAATGAAGGACATAACAGCTTGCTGAATAGTCCTTACCCATACACTTGAAAGCTATTCTGATATCTGCCAACAGTCAGGTCTTTTTTTTCCCTTTACTGTTTTCCTCATGTGGGACTCGGGCGACCGCTCGGGGTTGATGTCACACTCCCAAGTCCCTCTAGCTTACAGATTCAGTAGTTTATTTCCTGCCATGATATTGTTCCTATCAAGGCCGTCCCTCATTGTGTTCTGTCCTCAGTACAATTCTTTGGCTCGGGTTGGAATTGATCAAGCATTTGTCAGACCAACTTTTGGAGCATACGCAAGTCCCTTTCCTAGTAAGCTGTTGAAATCCTCTTGGCTTTGCAATGCTCTCATCACTTCTTGTCTTAAGCGGAGCTCACTCTTTCTTAGAAATCTGAGGCGGGTTCGTTGGTGTAGCGGTTGGTTTAGCGTTCCTGACCGCGATACATTCTAGGGCCGACCCTCCCAGGGTCGAGGGCATAGGTTCGAATCCTGGTTGTGGCGGCAGTCGGTCCACAGCCAACCCAGCTGCAAACAACATTGGTAGGAGTCCAAACCCTCAAGCCCGTCATTCCGTATACACAGATTGTCTTAATTCTGTCAACAGCTTTCTATGTCTGTTTCGTATAATTCTGCAGCATTAACAATCAAAATTTGGTTCTAAAAGACATTTTATCTTTAAATTGTCGGACGGGAATTCAACATCCGATGACAAAAGCTTTCAAAAAAGGAAAAAAGAAAAAAAAAAGTCGTCGATTCTCAGGACAATTGGAACGGTTTGCGTCGGCCTGGGAGGCGCTGCTTCAAGATGGGAAGTTTGGAGTGGCCTGAACACGGAGGAAATCTGAGTAAGCAGGGAAGGCTTGGCAGGGAGGAGAGGAGATGTTGGGGTGTGAGCCGGAGTCGGGTGAGGAGATGTGGAGGTGATGAGGGAGGAGGAGGAGGAGGAGGAGGGAGAAAAGAGGAGGGTGGTATGTGAGAGGCATATAGGTGAGAATGGGAGTGAGAGTGCTGGGAATATCTGGCGAGACGGAGCGGTGAGAGACGGGTGGGGTAGGGTGAGATGGAGACGGGAGGCTGGACTGTGGTGAGCCAGGCAGGTCTGGTCGTCAAGAGGATGGGGGGGAGGGGAGTTGTTTAACTACCTGGTTACAGACGGTATAGCAATTTGATGGTGCTGGGTGGTTCCTGAGGAAGTGTGTGTGTGTGTATGTGTGTGTCACAGGCACTTAGATACTTATACTTAACTAGCCCTTTAGGATACTTGCCTCTCTAACATATCTATACTTGCCAGATGACTGGGACACGTACGTACGTATGTCAACAGCAGATCCTACAAAAGAAAAATTTAACCTTAGACGCTCGACCCTTCACAGCATGTTTAAACGAGATATAGTGTATACCAATCACCTTGTTGCATTCACTTGATGAGGAAGAATATTCTGGAAGAACCCCCTATAAATCTCTCGAAATGGAACATCATGTCGTAATCATAAGGTCCCGATAAATGTATTAGGGCTGCTTAGTTAATTAGGGGTGATTATGTACACAAAATGTTAAAGAATATTGCAGAATCGTTCGGACAGATGTATTGCGATACGTTTTCCTCAGATTATGAAATATGAAGACAGTGTTATCGGAACCTTAAGGTATACCGCTAAACTCGAGTTGGTCATTGATAACTGAAACGTATAAAATGCTATATGCATCTGGGTCCCGACCCGGCGTTATGTACGGTCAGCTTAAGGTCGTATTGGGAGGACTGTCCCTTAAGACCAATTCTCTCTTAGTTCCAAGTCACTTCACCAGGAACTACACAGCAATATATAACGAAGGATTCTCGCAAATGCGTAAAAGAGATTCGTAAAATTGCTATTCACTGACAGCTTTATGACGAGATTTGACGTAAAAAGAAAATCTTTGTTTGCAAACATTCCACTCGAGATTCCCTTCAGTATCGGTGCTGACTTGTTCAGCTATACAGGCATAGTTCATGGGGTCGAGCACGTACCTTTCAGTTTAAGGAATTGTTTATCTCTCTTATCCAAGTTTCTGTTTCGTTTTGTCTAATGGCTTTATATCTTTTTTTTTTTGGCAAATGGATGGTGTGTGTATTGATGGGTTCCCCAGTAAGCCCAATAATAGCTTATGCATTTCGAAAAAGGTCGGCATTGGCTTAAAAAGGCTGGAAGAGCAGTGTCCATTACATTTCATAGAGGATATATACACGGTATCTTTATCATTATCATTATTATCATCATTATCAGTATCATTATTAAGTATGCCGACGGTAAGGAATTCTTTCACGAAGTCAGTTATAGGAGACCAAATTTACCGGTCGTTGTAAAAACAATAATTTACGTCTTGTAAACCTAACAAAGGTGTAAATTCCACACGAGCATTTTATTGAACGTTCTTGTTATCTTGAATCCTAAACCGCAATGTAATCTTTGAAGAAAATTTACATATGAACAGTTGTTCTTCGAGTTTCATTAACGTTTTCATTTGTAAAACATAAGATTTTTTTCTGTAAAACCAGCAGCTGTATCTAAGGACGTAGATATATTTCCTCATCCTCTTCACTTGAGGAAGTGTTTTCGTTAAAGAAATTGACGAGTGTGTGTGGGTGGGTGAGGTCACAGCTTACGAGTCGAGTGGAGGAGCCATACGAGTCATTTGAGTCGAAGCTGGTCGAGTTTGTCAGTGTTCTGGTAGATTTCAAAGGGTGCAGTAGACACTTTTTTTCTCTCTCTCTCTCTCTCACATGGTATTAAATGTTCTGCAGTGCATTCCGTGACGTAGACAGGAGGAGGAGGGAGAAGGAGGAATGAACCGATGAATCTGGCTGGTTTCATGAAGTCAGTACCGAAAAAAAAAAAAAAGGCCAGATTCTGAAGCTTTCACTGAGGTTTATGTGTCAGGAGCCAGGCGGATATGACAGAAATTTCTGAATTTCTGTCCTGAAAATGGACACAAATCATATATGACTCTTTATGACTGACGAAGGAATAAGGTCCGGCCGTATCATGACTCAACCCCACTCAACTCAGGTTTGACTCAATTCGACGAGTTACATAGAGTCTCCCGACTCGACTTGACTGGAATCTACCAGACTCATTTTTATTTTTGGTCTGGCCTTACATGACTCAACATCCTCAAGTTGACGTTAGAGTGAATTCAAAGCATGGCATCCAATCCAATCATCTTTCCAAGTCCGTGATTGTTATTCCAAAGGATCTCTGCAGTCGCCATTTGTCTACCAGTATAAATCACAATGGCTGTTAAATGCTTTGTATATCATTTGGGCAAGACGGCGGCGACGCCTCGGGACACACAAGCGCGCGCTTTTTACCCCCCCCCCCCAACACCTCTCTCGCGCGATCAGTATGAACGAACTGCCCTAATTAGCTTATAAAGAAAGGATAATACGCATGTAATATCTACATTACGAATTCTTTGTTAAAATAATAAAATCTAAAAATGTTACTTGTAAAATATAAAATCACAAAAATCCATCGCGAAATGAATATTCGGGAAAGAATAAAGAAAATTAACGACGACTAACAGTCCTACTTTACCCAAAGTACAGGAAAACGTGACTTTATATTACTAATTCAACAGAGACAAGATTTCCTAGTCGGGAATCAAAATTCTACAGTTCATGATTAAATATCCTAACGCTGAAATACATCTTTTCAAAACAATGAGACAGTTCTACCCGAACGTAATAAAACTTAACTAAAAAAAACACAGTGACTCTGTCGATAACTCATTGTTGCTTGTAGTGGGTTTGTTGAACTTGCAGAACATAAGGAAGGGACTGCAGTATTAACAGGCCGGCGTTTGACGAGCTAGTGGCCAACAAAGAGACCCCTCGCTGCTGACATAGACTGGTCATTGTCGTGAGAATGGTTTCGCATTGCTGGGAAAGGTGTGGTTTGGTAATTAGGCAGTTCCTTCGGACTTTTACCGGCCAGCCAAGGTGTTTGTGAACGCGAGTCCTGAGGCGTCGCTTCGTCTTGCAGATATGCAAAAGCACTGCAGCCGTTGCACTTATACTTACTCCCTTACAAGTGAACAAGACTGGAAAATATATTACGTCCTTAGGAACAAAGTTGATGGCTTTACTGAAGGACATAATAATTTGTTTACTGTCTTACCAATGAACACGCCAATGAAGTTTCAAGGAAAATCGTTCTTATGCAAAATATTCATTCAATGAATCTATTTCAGTGAGGAATTTAAGATAATCAGAACATATTTGAAATGCTCGTGTGGCCAGGGTCACCACCAAGTTGAGTGTATATTCTGTCGAAATAAGAGGAGTATATTTTGTGCTAGGACCAGTAAATGTTGGTTTCCTATATACTGATGTGAAGGAATTCCCATATTCACTTAATATCAAGAAATGAGAAGGTATGATTTTTTTTTTTCATTTCCATGGTATAATTCATTGTTGTTATGTTGGGAGTTATAGATAATTTATATAATAAAGGAAAATCGTCCACACATTTAGAAATAAAAAAATGCATCGTCTATGAAGCAAGGGTTTGAAATGCGAACAACACTTCCAATCGCCTACCTTCACGCTGGAATCAAAACGCTCTAGCTCATGTTGGACCTCGTGGGGGAACCCAAAGTTACACCGTCCGTTTGTCTGAATGTAGACCCATTAACCGAAAAAGAACAGTCACGAGATGACAAATATAATAATTCCTTAAACTGAGACGTAGTTAGCCCAAGAGCTGTGTTTGTATCGCTGAACAGGTCGTCAGTACATATACTTGATGGTTTCCTAGTGTAGGATGTATGTAAACAATTCACGTCGAAGCCAGCCATAACTCAACCAATGAAATCCATTTTTTTTTTTATGTTGAAGGCTCTAGTCACGGACAAAAGTCCACATCAAGGCTGGGCCCTAATTGAAATATAGAGAGAATTGAGAAAGGGGGAAGAAAAAGACTGGGAAAGTATTTACAAATATTTGAGAAAGTGAAAAACATGTCTCTTGAAATGAGCCAGGCCATAGTTATTGGGAAAGACATGAGAAGGTATGTATATATATGTACTGTGCATATATGTGCATGTATGTATATATGTATGTATATGAGTGGATAGGTCTTTCTTCATTTGTTTCCTGGCAATACCTCGCTGATGCAGGAAACAGCGATCAAGTATAATAATAAAAATAATAATAAAAATAATGATAATAATAATAATAATAATAATAATAATAATAATAATAATAATAATAATACTAATAATAATAAAGCATACACAAGATCCTAAGAATATATAGTTAATCTTGATAAACATTTTTACAAAAGGTGTATCATTTAAAGAACCAATAGAATTGTGTAGTGATTGTGGTTTATGAGGGAGGTTGTTTAGAAATTACTTTGCTGTGAAGAAGTCATATAGATTATTAATGGGTATATATATTGTAATCCTTTATAATTTTGTTATGTTTCTTTCCTCTCAGCACAGAAAGTCTATAATACTATAAATATTTTCAGTACGAATCAGTGTATGGGTTGGTAGATCAAAACTATTGCATAACATTCTTGGAGGTGATGTGGGCTGGCCATATACAAGGGCGAGTGTATATCATGCTGTTGGATGGAGCAGGAAGGACCCTTCAGTTCCTGTTTTTGTGCTCTGGTGAGCGAGGACCCTCATATGCACATACTCGCTTTCTTGAGGTTATTCGGAAAGGGGAGCCAGGAGAACAGTTATGGGGTGGTGATTATGAACATAATGATGGAAGTGGTGGTGCAGCACTTCCTGGGATGACCCGTGGTGAAAGAAATTATCAGCCTGTAACTGCTGGTTTGGTAGCAGGTTATTATTTCTCTGGCTATGGTTGTGATCACAATCCTGCACAGTTTGGAATTTATATGAGTAGTTTACCATATTATTCTGAAATGTCATCATTAGGAGTAGTAATAGAGGGTATGGATATCATCTCAGATGTCACCAGACGAGATAATGTCCGTGATGTATATGTGTCTGACTGTGGTCTGTTGTTATCATATTGAAAAGAAGTATTGCAATATAATAATGAATAATCCACACACTCACACGACTGTTTATATTTATATATACTTGGAAACTTATTCTCAATATTTGGACATACAACAGACATAACTATATACTGTATGTGAAATGTTGCTTTCTTCAAATTGCTTCTATGTATATTATGACTAATCATATGAAATATTAGATTTTATAGATCCCATTCTGTTTGATGACTTACAAGTAAAAGCTATGAAACTTCTGTTGATGTTATTAGGAGATATGGTGGTTTGATGCTGTCTCCAACTGAAATGTTGCCAAATGTACAATATATGTAGTTCAATAATATAATGAGAAAGTGTTTGAGAGAAGTATTTGGAACTTGAGTAACTTTTATCGATATAAGGATTAGAAGTTTATTGTTAGGTAGTCTGATAAGGAGTAAAGAGAGAGTGGAGTGGAGGCAATTGGAAATATGGTGTAGAAATGTATAAGAATTGAATTATATAGAAGGAATGAAAAACATGTGACTTTTTTGACTGCAGTAATGCTATATTTAGGTTTTGCAGTTTACATGAAGAACAAAGTGAGGTTGTCATTAATTTTGAAAAGGAAAACATTTAAATAAAACTGTATAAGTACTGAACACAGTTGGTACTGCTGGAAATTGGAGTGTATTAAAACCTGTTTTAACATTTTAAGTGACATTAGTTGCTTGAGTTTCAGGTAGAAAACAGTGCTTTGTAGGAAGTCTTCAGGCCTTTGTTGGTTTGTTTCCTTAGCCTGAGTAATATTGCAACTCACTTTGGGTTTTGACAAACATCCTTAGTAGCCTCATTATTGCTTTGTGATTGTTATTTTTTATTCAGCATTCATTTATTTTTCTTTACACATTTATCTTTCCCATTATCCTTACTTGTAGTCACATTTGAGTAGGCTTGTTAAGACAACTATCATTTGTGGAAAACAAGGTGTTAAGGGATAAAACAGGTTAGAGTTGATATTTATTTCTTTAATGTGTCTACTTCTCAAAAGTCTTTTTCAGAAAGTGCAAACAAAGGGAGATACCGAGCTATGTATACCGTAAGGCTTTGGTAACCCTGCTGAATGCCAAAATGTATTTTTCTCTAATTGGCTCACCCAGCTTTCTGGCTCAGTCCCTTTAATCCACTCTATCTTTGCTTCCAGTTTTGAGCTCTTGATGAAACCAGCCTTTATGTTACTGGGAATTCCTATGCTAATGTGGGCAGTGGTGAGTAGAGAGATTAGCAAAGCAGTAGAAACTGCCCACATTAGCATGGAAATATTAAAGAGTTGGTTTCATCAGATGATTAGAATTGACAGAATAGACAGCAATAAACTAGGGGACAGAATGGGTGAAGCCAGTGAACTAGATGGGTCATTCAAAGAACAATACATTAAGGCTTCCAGCCACATGACCAATGCCTACTTGTATATGTATCCTGCATCTCCCTTTGTTTTGTACTTTCTCTAGACTTTTGTGGGGTCAAAATTAGTGTTGCCATTTTGTGGAATTTCATCCACTAACATTGAAAAATAATGACATCTGGCAATTACTCGTGGACAATCTGACCACACCCGTGCCAGTGAAGAATTAAATTCTTCACTTTGCAGTTCTATGTTTTATTATGTAAATAAAGTTATTAAAAGTTTACTAAATTTATATGCAAATGAGTTTTATTAAAATAATTATTATGAGTCAATTTCTATCGAATCAGTGATGTGGAGACATATGTCAGCAAAGATAATTCTACACTTGAATTTAATACAGGCATAGAATTAGTTTGAGGCTATTTTGTTGTAATAATTGCATATGAATTACAAATAAGGTAAGTAAGTTCGTATGAGTTCATTTTTGAATTCCGATAAAATTCTAGATAAGAATACAAGGGACATAATGCCAACACTATTGCCTTTTGTGGAAATTGTACCCTGCATTTATAAAGATGACATCCGATCTTTGGACAATGAATGGAGAAATCTTGATAACATTCCAGCACCACCAGAATTAAGGATAGAACATTGCGGGGTTATTGACTTCTTTTATAAACTTGGAGAAATTAATGAGGACAATGTTTACCAATTCAGAAATATAGCTACATTTGCCTTGCAAGTGTTATCATTACCAATTACAAATACAGATGCGGAAGGGCTTTTTTCAAAAAATCTAATAAAAACTTGCTCAAGAAATAAAAACTTGATATGCAGTCAATCCAAGCACTGGCCTTGGTATCAGAAGCTGTCAGGGAGCAAGAATGTTGCTATAAGTTTAAACCATCACAGACAATGGTAGCCAGACTTTTGGGAAATGTATAGTACTTGTATGTTAATGTTATATTTACTGTTAATTGTATTACTATTGTTTTGTATGTAGTAATTTAGTGTTAATTTTGTAATTGTTACTTTTATTATTATTAGTATTGTTCAACTTACTCTTACAGATACTTTTTATGTAGAAAAAAATTATACTATTATTTAGCAGTCCTATTTTTCCTCAATCTCAATCTGAACTCTATAGCTTAGTCAGTTAAAAAGTGACTGCAGTGTCTTGTTTAACAAAAATAAATTAGTCTAGCACAAAAAGACATTTTCTTTAAAAGATATATGGTCAAAAGTGCAAAAACAGAACTGAACTACTGATGGCAACATTGCCCAGTTCCACTGTTTTGAAGAAAACTCAGCATCACTGGTCAAAATGTAAAATAAAGAAATTTCAACTTCATTCTATTTGTTTCCATATCAATCTGCTCTCCACATTTGTCATGATGGATAATAACAACAATCATTCTTTTCACATCATTATTGTGAGAAAGTATTACCCTCCTCACCTGTCTGACTCTTGAAAATGTAGAATTCTTCCTATATACTCTCAGCATTGCTTCAAAATCTTGGATATGTGATGTGAAGATGGTTGGCAAGCAAATTGTTATGGGAAAATTCAGTACGAACTGCCTTTCTGCAAATGTACAAATATTAATTTTGTATAGATAGAATACTTTTTTTTGTACATGTTTGCCATTTCCCATGAGTAAGGTAATGTCAAGAACAGTGTTAAGGGAAATGGAATAAAGAAAGTATAGCAAACAGAAGATCATGGAGTACCAGAAGAAATATATAAGTAATGAAAAATTGAAATAGTACTGGTGGTAGTTTCATATGGAAGTAAGGACATAGAAATATGGGATTAGAGTGTTGCTATTGGAAAAGTGTATTTGTTAATATATATTGTATAGAACTGCTTGAATCAATGAAGATTTAATTTTTCCTTTTTCCATTTTGATATAATTAGCACAGCATACATAAACTGCTTGTTGGTTGAATAAACATGAAATAAAAAATAGTAAAGTTGATTTTAATGATTATTTTAATTACTTATTTGTACTGTATTTTAATTACTTATTTGTACTGTAAAGTGAGGGATTCTTACACTGATGGATCCCCATCTCGAACATTTTCTACAGTTTCTAGTTAAACATATTTACATATGCTATCTGCAATAGCTGTCTTTAGTCATCCTATTCCATTCATTCACCACTTTTATCCCATAAAATTACTTCTTTACATATTTATCAACATTTCATGTTCAATTTCATTCTGTTTCTTCTGGTTGTCTTGTCCCTAATCTTTCAATGAACTTTTCACTATCTGCATCATCAGTCTGATTTAAAAACTTTAAAACATTGTGGTTAGGTTACCCCAGGGTCTTCTCTGTTCCAGGGTGGGCTATATTTTCAACCTTTAAATTTTCACTGTAACTTGGCTCTCTTAATTCTGATACCAAATTTTTGTTGCACTCCTTTAGACCATTTCTGTTAGTTTTTTAAGCTTCTTTGTGACCACACTTGAGAAACATTTTTTTTTTTTGGCTGTATATATATGATGTAAACATCTTGCAGAATAATTTCTTTTCCATGAACTTGAATCCTGTTCTGATATTTGCATGCAGACAGCTGGTCATCTTAGCTATTTAAGATGAGACTCTGGTATCAGGTTAAGGACAGTGTTGATCCCCAAGTCTTTCTCACACACACACACATTCCTGCAGCTTGTGAAAACAACCAATCATATGGGGCAGAAGTCTTGAAGGGGAATAACAAGGGTTTACCCCATAATAATTGAGAAACTGAGAGGCAAGTACAAGATACAAGACATTATAAATATGAGAATGAATCATGTACATGGAAAAAAAGGTATATGTATGAGTGCAATGTATGAAGCATGTTTACCATGGACTATTGTTTGGTATACAGATGACATGGAATATTAGTTTGGCTCTATGAAAACCAATGTAGGTCATTCACAGTCAGCAAACATGCAAATAAGATGCAGTCATTTGTTAGCAAAGTGTTAAGAAAGATCGTTACTTCCTCCTGAAACCTACTGAGGGTTGAAAGACCTTAACCCAGATTTCCCTAGAGATATCTTATGGAATGTCTCATGGTCAGAGGACAGACTACACAGAAGAGAAATTCTGACAGTATCAGCTTATAAGCTTTATAGTAATTTGACTATAAAGTTGACTGGAATGGTTTTGATCAGACATTTGTACTTAAAAAAAAAAAAAAAAAGGGGGGGTATAAAAAAAAAAAGTAATGAACTAAATATTTTATTGAATAATGATAGCAAAGAAATGGCTACATTTCCGACAACTTTAACATTTTTCTTATATCCACATATATTGTCATTGAAAGTGAATGTTGTTACACCAATATACTCATTCAAATAGCAAAACCTGAAATCCAATTACAATACACTTTACAGCATTACCATATCTTTGGTGTTAAAACCACAATCTGACTAGTACCAGGGTATTCTGGAAGGTTTAGTTGGTACTTATCACTCAGCTGTGGTGGTACAAAACGTCCGCCCAAGATATGAAACTGACCTGAAAGAGCAACAAATTCACATTATCATATCAGCTTTTCATGTAATTAATGTTATAACAAATATGAACATGAAACTGTTTAATGATAACTAAAGCAAAGAATTTTCTAGTATAGGATTACAGCCAAAAAATTTTTCTTTCATACTCGATCACTGTTTCCTGAGTTAGTGAGGTAATACCAGGAAAATAAGAAAGGCCACATCCCCTCATATCCATTCTTGAGCTCTCATATGTAATGCACCGAAACACAGCTCCCTATCCACATCAAAGCCCCAAAGACCTTTCCATGTTTACCCAGGATGTTTCACATGACCTGGTTCAGTGCACTGACAGCAAATCGACCCCAGTATACCACAGTTCCAGTTCATTCTATCACTTGCATGCCTTTCACCCTCATGTATATTCAGGCCCTGATAACTCAAAAATTTTTTCACTCCATCCTTCTATCTCCAATTTGGGCTCCCGGTTCTCCTTATTCCCTTCACATGTATCCTCTCTGTCAACCTTTCCTCACTCATTCTCTCTATATGTCCAACCATTTCAACACACCCTCTTGTGCTCTCTCCACACATTCTTTGTATTACCACACATCTCTCTTACCCTTTCATTACTTATTCAGTCAAACTACCTCACACCACATATTTTCCTCAAACATTTAATTTCCAATACATCCGCCCTTCTCTGCACAACTCTATATACAGCCTATGCCTTGCATCCATATAATATTATCGGGACTACTATTCCTTCAAACATACCCATTTTTGCTCTCCAAGATAACGTTCTCTCTTTCCACACATTCTTCAGCTTCCCAGAACCTTTATCCCCTCCCCCACTCTATGACTCACTTCTGCTTCCATAGTTACATTTGTTGCATTTCCACTTCCAGATTTCTAAAACACTTCTCTTCCTCCAATTTTTCTCTACTCAAACTTATACCCCAGCTAACTTTTCCTTTAACCCAGCTAAACCTAATAACTTTGCTTTTATCTTCATCACTCCCAACTTTCTCCTTTCACACACTTTTCCCAACTCAGTCACCAACTTCTGCAGTTTCTCACTAAAATCTTCTATCAGCGCTGTATCATCAGCAAACAACAACTGACTCACTTCCCAGGCCCCAGACGCACGCCGCCCAGCCCGCCCGCCGGCCCCAGGAAGGCCCCCTTCCCCGCCCCAGCCCCCAAGG
>JAYMFT010088641.1:0-14088 GCA_038088735.1 Panulirus argus | reverse complement strand
TTTTCGTTCATACAAAGGAGAGAGAGAGAGAGAGAGAGAGAGAGAGAGAGAGAGAGACTCACTCTGTAGAGATTAGGAATATGCTGCGTCTGTGATGATGATGATTCTCCTCCACAACACTAGATCATCTCTACTACACCGTCATCTCCCTGCAACACAAACTCGTCACCTCAATACCTTATTACCAAGATCTGAAAATAAAACAAATAAGTTTTATATATATATATATATATATATATATATATATATATATATATGGCTAGAGTTCGAAACACAATTAAGAACAATTCCCATCTCGTAAGAAGAGTCAACCACCACCACCAGACACCACAGAGTATAATCAAACACGGAGGTCGCGTTCGCTGATGACTTCCATCCACACCATGAGTTAATAATGAAAAAAAAAAAAAGAAGTAACAACGGCCAACGGTAGTATCTATCGAAGTAAAAAGTAAAGTGGGTTTCATTTTAACTTTTGCCCAAACGGTCACAAGAGAGAGAGAGAGAGACTCTCACTCACATGCGACCATCAGCGTCCCCCCCAAAAAAAATATCATCCCTGGCCCACCATCGTTTTCGTCGACCACCAAGAATTCGACGGTTGTCCGAGCCAGAATCAATTTCTCGAGAATCTTGACACATAATCCACACGCTGGTCCCTGAGAATCAACTGTGGATGATGCTCGTGTCCCTCCCACAAGAATCCTTCCATATCACTACTCTTCCGTCCTCACCACTGTGACTCGGCTCTAGGTAATAACTAACCTCTTTAGAATCGACCATTTATTTTTTTCCAAGGACTGAAAAGAAGAGGGCGAAGAAGAAAGGAAAAAAAAATATAAGAGGTGATATAAAGGAGTTGCTCCCAGAGGGAGTGTTCATGTGAGAGAGAGGCCCCGACGCCCCTCAAGATCAGTGCCGTGTATAAAGAGAGAGAAAAAAAAAGATCGCTCGGCTAGGTATTAATTATACGGCTGACAGCTGTTCCCAGAAGTCAACGTTCCTAAGGATATGCGTGTTCCTTCTTCCTTTCAGTGACAACCAGAACTCTCCAATTATCATCGGGTTTATAATTATCGGCCGAGGCTATAATTGTCTATAATTCGACTTCTCCATGATGTTGCAAGATATGCTGTGACTGGCAATTATCGTCCTACCCCCGGTGATAGATATAAAGGTCGTTCTGCCATTACGAATGCGCACGAAATGCTTCTTAATGTAACACTATCTAAGGGTGATTATCACCGGTCTCGCCACGTAATTATCTCGGGGCAGCAATCACCCATGATAATTATGCTTTGTAACTCATCAGATAATCATACAACAGAAGCAGTGAGCCCTCGTGTATAGTGTTTGATTATAGAGGATGGCGGCCAGTGCAATAACACAGATGTTTTACATAATTATACGCTGGCTACTGGAACCCTGACTCAGGCCACACGAATCCGGCCTCCATTTATTTGAACTTTATACTCATCATCAGCGTAAACCGTAGAGCTACGTATACATATATGGTGCATAATGATGCTCCCGATGTCGTCATTCAGTGGAAAGTATGTCCGCTTATCTCAGTCTACACCTGGCACACTTATCTATCCGAGAGATAGGGGCAGGAACGAGAGCGATCCTGGCACAGAGAAGTCGAGATATATGTTCCTCATATTCGCCTCACGCTGTATTTAAGGACTAATCTATACATGTATCTTCCTACAAATCTTGGTGTAATCCACCAATTAATAAGACAGCGTATCTACATACTACCAGCTGCCTGGCGATATGGCCAACAACGGTGTGTACACTCGCAAGGCTGTCTCCAGGTGCTACGTAATAACCCCGTTCCTTGCACACGTAGGCCTATATACGCAGAGACGCGGGGAAGTACGAGTACGCGCGAAGGAAAACGCATGACGACACGGTAGCGAATTCCGCTATACGATGAGGAATGCAAAACGCTCAACCCGATTCTCTCCGCTCCCGTGGGCTGCTGTGGCCGGTGTGGAGGAGGAGCGGGGGTTTGGTTGGAAAGGGGGGGGGGGGGGATAACTGGGGGGGGGGTTTGACTTCCTCTAACTCTACTACCACTCCCCACTCTCTTTATCTCTCTCCCTCCTGTCTCGACTCTTCCTTCTGTGTGTGTGTGTGTGTGTAGAGGCAGCAGGAGGACAGTAATTGGCTCAACAGGTGCGAGGTGAGAGGAAGGATGTGGGAGTTTACTGGTACGGGAAGGTGGATGAGGATTCAGGTTGGGGAGCAGCGGGAGGAGGAGGAGGGCAGAGGACTTAGGAGGATGTTAATAATGAGGGATGTTAATATTAGCAGGAGGAGGAGGAGGAGAGGGATGGGAGGGGATGTTAACATTGAGAAAGGGAGTGAGAGGACAATCTAGGAGAAAGGAGGGAAGGGATGTTAAAACTGGGGATAGGGGATGGAAGGGATGTTCGTGTCTGTGAAGGGATAGATGGGATGCTAACACTAGGGAGAGAGAGGGAAGCATGGTTTATTCTGAGGGGCTGGGCAAGAGGAGAGGTGGGGGATGTTAACACTAGAGGAGGAGATGTTAATATTTGGGGCATACCTGTCTGCCCACAATAAATACCGACAACAAGATTTTACCAAAAATGATATTCAGGCGCGTAACGCTCACCACACGTCATGCATGATGAATAACACTATTTCTTTTCGCCGCCACACTCATTACATAATTGCCAGTCTGAAGTTCATCTTGGACTGACGTCAATCGCAAATCGTATTTTCTTTTAATACTCAGATTCTAAATACCTAAACATTTCTCCACGTTTCTTGTTTTCTCCCGGCATTACAGCGAATAATCTTTCCATATCTTTGTTTGACAATCCTTTTGCAATATTCTCAGGTATCAGTACATAATTAACAGCTCTATCTTCCGGGATAAGGCGATCTCATATATAGTGTATTACTCTCGATGGCGTCAATTTACTGCCCTGCATAATGTGCCTTTCCCCTCTGTCTAGACTGCAGTATTCATTTTTTCTTTTTGTTGTTTGTAACTTCTCAAGACAGTTCTCATGTTCCAAATCATTAATATTGCTTGCCAAGTGTTTCTGAATTCTCTCTTAACTTGTTCATTTCCATTTGTTTCACTTTTGACCATGTGACGCGTTGTATCTAATTTGGCTCACGTACGCATTAAACATTTCCACCAATAGCTTTCTGTTTCCCATTGTCAACGATTCTCATTACCATCCCACTCATTATTTGCCTTGGTAGAACCTACAAACAAACTCCTTCCAGTTTCTAATACATGGTAACTACTAGACATCTGACGTGGTCTTTGTTGCCTTTCCCTGCTGATACGCTGCGTGCTGTTAATCGTTGCAAAACGTATTTCCTCAAATTTCTCTTCTGTACAGTCCATCGGATCCTCTTCCACCCAAAGGGCAGAGGGACGGAGAGGAATGCTAATACTGGGGAGAGAGGAGAGACGGGATCTTTTCAGTAGGGAGGGAGAGGAGAGGATAAGGATGTAAGTATAGGATGTAAGTATTAGGAAAGGGGTTAAGGGAATGAGGGATATCAATATTAGGGAGGGGGAGATGGGACATCAGTGCTGGGTGGCGAGAGGGGGAGAGGACAATAATACTGGAAGAGGAGGAGAGGATAATATTGGAAACAAGGGAAAGATAAGAGGCAGGACAAGTTAACAATGAAGGATGGGAGGAACAGGAGGACGAAGAGGAAGAAGGGAATGGCAGTAACGGAGGGAGTGGAAGTGGGAAAGGAGGGGGTGGAAATATTAGCGGAGGGGAGATGGGAGGAGGGAGGTGATAATTCTGGGGGGTAAGGAAGAGGGGGAGGGTGTGTGGGAGGATGTGTGGCCCAACACGAGTATCTATTAACACGGGTAATATGTATGAGCTGAAAATTACTGTTGATTAAAATATCCAGTTACTGGTAGTTACGGTCACACTGTGACGGGGCAGGACTGGACACAGACGGTGACTCTGATGATGACGATGACGGGGAAGCGCCGGTATTGAGAATGTCCACGATGATGGCAATGCTGGACACAGAGGATGCCTGTGATAATGATGGGGTCATCGGTGGATGCTAATGATGCCCGTAATGATGATGATCATCATCATGATTACGATGGAGGTGATGATAACGGAGCAGCACTGGATGAAGGTGTGTGATGATGATGATGCTTGGGTCACTGCTGGATAAAAAAGGGTGCCTGTGATGATGATGATGATGATGATGATGTTGATGATGATGATGATGATGATGATGATGGGGAGGCACTGACCACTGAAGGTGATTGTGATGATGGCGGAGAAAATTAAGAAATTAAGGACATCACAGACTACTGTACAAGAGTGATGATGCAAGGGAAGGACAAACGCGCTTCCTCAAGCATTGGGGACAGGGATGATGTGTGTAAACCCAGGGATGGAACCACGACAGCAAAAGATACCAACACTGAAGAACTGGCTGACTTTCAGTGACTTGAAACATAACGATTTAGTGGAGCCTAAGGATCTACCATCATGCTAATCTTCTAGTCACCGGATTCCCCACGAAACGAAGGGGTGAGTGGAGACCTCCCCTCCGCAGTGTGAGACAGCGGGTATTACCTGAAGAGAATTAGCATCCTCGAGAGAAGGTATTGTGGACATAACGCACAGTAACACCGATATTGTGGGACAGCAGGATGAAGGTGTTCACATCAAATTTCCTTTTCAGATTGCATAACTTATCTCGGGAAAATCCATTGTTACCACAAACCCTGGAGACGTATGATTATATACGCAAATGCATACAGACCCCGATGAGGGCCCCGTGTGTGGGGAGCCTTGGAGGAGGCCCAAAGTCAAGGATATAGGCTGTTTGTAGAACAGCCATTGACACCCGAGCAGCGAGACTTCATGTACACTTCTACCATATACACTGACTAGAAATAAGTAACTGGTAATCCAAAATAACTTCAGTAAATAAAAGAAGATTTGAAAAAAAAAACATAGATGAGGATAAGTTTGTGGCTTAGAGAAGCAGGTTCGAAACGAGAGCAACATGTAAAAATAGTGTTCTTACGCACGCCACAACGCACTTCTTGAAGTAAGAATATGTTTCGACGAACCTTCGATCTTTTATTATAGACCACAAAATTAGAATGAGTATTCAACGCCTCTACAAGTTTTATCTTGCAATATTCCTTGACTGATGGAGTGTGTGGGGTCTAAGAGTTCTGTAGGAAACAGAGAATATACTTTTTGAACACCTGATGCGAAATTATATCATCGAAAACACAGCGTTTTGCAGGATATATATAGCCATACGAACATAGCATAAAAGATAAAAAATAATACTATAATAATAATAATAATAAAGAAGAAGAAGAAGAAGAAGAAAAAGAAGAAGAAGAATGCCTTCTTGCCAATCAAGACACTTTAACAAGAATTGTGGTTGCGCATATTTACAATGGCCTTGCAAAAGAACAGGCAAAACAAGTTATATACTTAATGAACATTTGCCTCCCAGGTAACGAGAAGCTTCCGTGTTATGTTACTGGGATGCATCAGTTATGTTCTCTACTTGAAGACACAAACGATACTGAAGGGGAACAACAGGAGGAGATGGCAGACTGCCGCGCCAGCAGCCGACGACCAGCGCCATCAATCATCCGAACTGTACCAACATTGTGCCATGTCTTCAAATGACCTAATCTAACCTGATCCAATACGTAAGGAAACCTCAACCCACGTAGCAAAGCCTGCCTGCAAGACACCAATCCAAGCCTAATCTACAAAAACTTAATGCATCTCTCCAAACTTACGTAAAGCAAAGAACCAATAATAACGCATAATGTATATATAACGTAGGCAGACATACAGTTAAACTAACTACTCCTAACCAATCCAGACCTTACGTAAAAAGACGCCACCCTAACCAAACCTAATTGACTCAACCTTACGTAAACAGACATACCCCATCCAGAGCAAACCAACCTAACCTTACCTAAGCAGACCTACCCCATCCAAACGTAATCAGTCTAATCTTACGTAAGGTAGGCCTAACCTAACCTAACCTAACCAACCTAACTTTTCGGAAGCACACTTACCCCATCCAAACCCTAAACAAATCATATTATAAGCAGATCTACCCCTGCCTAACTTAAGAAACCCAACCTTCCGTAAGTATGTCTACCCAAAACAAACTTAAGCAGCTCGACCTTTCGTAAGCAGAGCTCCCCAAACCAAACTTAACCAAACCGAGGACATCGTACTCTAACCAAAAGTAACTATACTTACCAAGGTTTGATTAAGATCTATTGAAGGTGAAGCCCGTCTGCACAAGCGAAAAAAAAAATTAAAAAGCTCAAACTTCAAGTGGAGGTAAACAGCATGTGCCAGAAGGAAGGAGATGCCAGTGACGGCTAATGCATTGACCATATAGAGGGAAATCCTATGTACTGATGGAGGGTCAACAGAAAATATGCAAATGTGATGATGACAGAGAGAGGCACCCTAGAGGAAGCTACTCTGCAGGGTATGGGGGTGGAACCACAGGTGTTGCTAAGGAGCCAGGAGGAGAGAGGAGCCACGTGAATTAAGGAAGTATATGGAAAGGGCGAAAAGAGTAAGCAAGAGAGAAAGAGAGAGAGAGAGAGAGAGATTCTGGGTGAGGAGAGTTTTGTTCTTAAGCTTAGCGAAGCATAAGCTGGACGAGGAGATAGAGACGAACTTGAGTGATAGAGAGAGACTTGTCCCTGGGAATATATGGGGAAAGAAGAATAACGCATTTTAAGAAAAAACAGATAAAATGGGTAAAGATAGAAACAAGGTGGGAGGAGAGAGACATAAGGTGGGAAAGGAGAGAGGCAAAGGCTGATGAAGGTACAGAAAAGGTAGGTCAAGCCAGAGATAAGGTGGGCAAGGAGTGAGACTTGACAAGGATAGAGAAAAAGGTGGGTGAGGAGTGAGACAAGGCAGGTAAGAAGAGACAAGGTCAGTGTAGGGCAAAAGCTGGGTGAAGAGACGAAAAATGGTTCAGGTACCCCCCCCAAAAAAAAAAACTCTTCAAACATGCTGATTTGGGACTATTAAACAACTACAGACTTGCTTGAAGACACGGTACTGGAACTCTCAAGAATATATGTGATTCAACAGAGACAGTCTTTATATGGGTAATTATAAAAAATAAAAGCAAGATAGGAGGGTTAAGTATGTATTGCGTTCTTCAGTAGTATGAAAGACTGCTGTGTAATGATGTTTATTATACACAAGGTATACCATATGCGGGGAGTGGACTCTCCTCCATACCTGTTTTACACCAACACTTTTGAGTGTACAGTTCTGAATTCCCCAGCGTGTGTTTCTGCTTGTGTGACTCGACGTGTGTGTGTGCGGGAGTTTCAAAGGGTGTGTTGTGCATGCTTTTCACGAAGCATGTGTGCATGTTCCAGTGTGAGTGTAAATGATACAAAGTGCGTACATGCGACCATATATTTTTCTTTCTTCGTTCTCCATCATTTCCGTCACTAATCTACCGGGCCCACGATCACCTACACCGATACACACTACGAAAAACTATTGTGGCGTCGCCTCTCTAACTGGAAACAACGCCCGAGCCTTAACGCGTGAAAAACACGAGAGGCGCACCCCTTAATTATGAGTTCTGAAAAACTTGTTTGTCTCTCTCCTCCACAAACTCTGCAACATTATATCTTATGATGAAGGCTCTCCGCACCGATATTCCTGGCTGCCTGACCAAACAAAGCAAAAGATGTGGATTTAAAAAACTCAAAGATTTATCACATTCATTTCTAATTCAGTATTATATTTCGGCGGGTCGCTTGAATGGACTAACATTCACGTACTCTGATTCACTGCAGAGTCGGGGTGTGCTTGCGGTGTCCGTAGTGTGTATAACCGGCGCAGAGAACGAGGTAGAGGCCCGTTTGGTGCAGAGAGAGACGCAAGGCACCATCACGCCGCCCACGGGCCCATGACCAAACATACAGGAGAGGCACAGAAAACTTGATTTCCCTTTCCACACGCGACCGTTCCTCTCCGGTGTGCATGCCGCACTACGTCTCACACTAGTGCTGTGATAACACACATCCGACTCCAGTGATCTTATGATTGCTGATGGCTACCCATGGTCAATTACCAGACTGGGAAAGAACAAACAGTCACATGAAATAACATGAAGCATTATTACCACCGGAATCAAGCCACCACAACTTACAATCACCGTTGTCGCACGGGCTCGCAGTGTTGGACGGCCCGTCGATAAATCGCGATCAGTGTGAGGCTGGGTATCATATGTCCCGATAATGCCTGCGGACCTCTGCCTACCCAGCCGAGCTCTCGACTTATTACCCGACATTAGCTACGCCCCATGCGAGACTTGCGACTCTATATCATTAGCTAATCCTGTGTCTCGTGTATTCAGTTTCTCTGATATTCCGACAGAGCAAAGGCTGCAAGGTACATACATACAAGACTCTGGAAGTCGGCTGTACGATGTTCTGAACTGACGACTTGGTTTAAGGTGCGATACTGTAAAGAAATATGTGATGCTTGGAGTAACGAGGAGCTAATCTCTAATACTTTAGGAAAGGTAATACAGGTTCTGAAGTCCTGATGTTCAGGAAGATGAGCATAATGCTTCGAGATTTAAGATTAGGAACGTCTGGCGAAGAGGGTACGGTGTTTAGTCACAAGGAGGACGAAAACACTGTAATGATAAAAGGTAATACGATATTCCACTGTCTGTAAGTACAGTTCATTATACTTGGGAGTGTATTTCTAAAATTCTTTTAAGCTGTAGGAAGGATTGGTGGTACTTCATTTCCCGCCTGGGAAAGCAACGGGTTTTGTGGCATTTTCAAGCATTACAACTCTTGGAACAGGGGAACGGTGTTGCTTTTGAGACTAGACTGATTTCATATATCCCAGTTTGAAGATGGAGTCTGGTTAACTTTGGGACTTATCAGAAAATTTTGGGAAAGGCGCCGAGGATTCAGAGTGCGGCGAAACTTCAACAAATTTGTTCCAATATCTATCACTTTGTGAACAGTAACACAATTACGTTATTTGCGATGATCATGTGTTTATTCTACACGGCACGACATGGAAACCTTTCTGAACCATTTTATATCAATAATTCGGTCCACGACGCTGTGGATAATCTAGCCTGCCGAGAGAAAAAAAAAAATCTTGTTTCAGATCACATTTTCTGACTGGCAATACTCTTTCTTTTCTTATGTTAGTGGAAACGAAACCTGACGTTGTCGACAGGGGAATGAATCCCGATATATCCCTTTCGGCGTTTCTGGCAAGCGGCAAGCCAAGAGGCGGGATGGCGTCTCGGTAATGCTGCACTTCACTCCCGTTCTATACGCACCAAAGATGAACCCTAAGACGCAGCACCGTAAACACAAATGGCCTGTAGCGCATCAACCGAGACCATTATATCAACTGGGGATCCCTACACTGGACGCTGATGCAGCCTCAACTTTACAAGCTTTGAGCATGGGGAGCTGCCGTCTGTCTTTTTCCTGCAAGTAGCCTGGCCTAGAGCTGGGTGTACGAACTGAGACCAAGTTGCTGATATTCCTTTGATGTAATATAATGTGCACTCTACGAAAAAAAAAAAAAGGCACATGCCTAGCCATCTGTAAACCTGGCCAATTACGAATCCTCTCTGACGACTCAATAGCATGTGCCACTGGGTAACCAGACACTAGTATCACTTGTAATCGATCTGAAAATATTGGCAAGCATGGAATTTATTTAATCTAAATAAACACACACACACACACACACACACGATATGTATATATATATATATATATATATATATATATATATATATATATATATATATATCAATTTGAATATCAAAAAGACAACTGACAGGGAAAAGAATATTTAAGCATCTTTTGCCACACAATCTCCAAACATGTATTTATCTGAGGCAGATCATATTTATGTACGATCACAGACTATAAAACCAGACGTTATCCCGCTGCTGGACTCCACCCTCTTCGGTTCCCTGGATTAAAACGTCAGGTCATAATTCCCTCTAGTGTTCTGTGATGAAATATTAGTCATTGTCATGTCGGGCGTCCGTCACTCTCGCTCACAGCTTACAGGAAGCGCAGTCAAAACAATTTGCTCGAGATTCGAATAGGAAAAAAAGAAAAAAAATAACTTCGTGTAGTTTAACTTCAAACGGTGAGGCGCTACTACATACCAGACGCAAGAGCCGCAGCAATCTTAGCCTCCAGTCCTTACAAGCCAATCCAATCTAGGCTCTATTACCACTACTGGGCAATCAGACGGAGCGTTGTTCTCAGCCACTGAGAATTCTCCACCGCATTATAGCTTCGCCAGGTAGGGTGAGAGCCTGGGCCTGCTGGCTCCTCTACTAATTATAGGTTGCTTGCCGCTCACTTCCTGCAACCGCCACGACCCTCCCACCCATACACAGCCGTATCAAGGAACTCTTGCGGTGGTGTGTCAAGTTCAGTGTACTCGTCATCATCAACTGTATTGTAACTTCCCATCCGGTGCCACATTTCCCCGATCACCCGTGTCTGTTACGCCGTTGAAAAATGGATGGTGTCAGCAGATCCCGGAAGTATGATGATGAAGGCAAATCATCCACTGATGTCTCTTTTTAACTACGTTTGCTTCTGCGACGCCTTCACCAGGATGTACCACCAAGCTGGCCAGGAGGAATCATTTTGTTTGGCCAGAAGGTACTGCTTTGTTTGTCCAGGCAGCATCACCTTATCTGACCAAGAGACACACTGTCTGGCCAGGAAGCACCATCTTGCGTGGCCAAGACTAAAACAGTCTTATTTGGCCGGGACGCACCACCTTGCCTGACCACGGCCCGCAATCTTGCTTGGTCAAGTCACATAACGGTGCTTGGCCAAGGCCTGCCGCCTTCCTTGGCTAGAAAACACCAACGTATATGACCTGGACATACGAACCCGCTTGTCCAGGACGCAATAAGTTGTCAGACCACAATACGCTACCTTAATGGCCTAGACAAGACGGCACGTACCACCGCGCTTGGCCACGGAAAATTACCTTACGAGTCCCAGGCCTAAATACACCACCTTGTTTAGAGAGAATGTCCCAGCACCTCACATGGTCCAGGCTGAAACATATCTTCTGGCCTGGCCGGGTAGAAGCAGCACCTACAGCACCACCACCGTCTTGCCCTGTCCGGGCCGGGACACATCACAGCCTTGCTTAGCCCGGGCTGCTGGCTCCTGCCCGACCCACCCAGCATGAACAGCTGGGGCCGGCAGGAGTTATGAACAAATTGATAACAGTGGTGTGTGGGGCGGGTGTGTGGCGGCAGCTACCGGGCTTACGCTGTAGGCGGTGGGCGTGGTGGTTCAGCAGCCACACTACCACGGCGCGCGGCGGCGGTGGCGGCGGGTCCCCTGGTCCCCTCCTCCTGCATGCCTCTACCTCCTACCACCACCACCCCACTACCACCCCACCACCACCACACACCCTCACGCACTCCATGATGTACCTGCCAGCCACCCGGGCAACATGCTGAACACCACGGGATATAATATGATGTAAACATGCCAGCTTTAGACTAGGCTGAGAATGAAGCAAGAAACTTGCCCATGAAACTTGCTGAGGATGACGACGATATGATGACGATGATGATCATGATGCTGCAAGAAGCGAACTGAAGAACTTATTGAGGACAATGATGATGACAGGTGGTGGTGAAACAATAGCGGCCTGGGGAACGTGTTGACAACGATGATCAAAGATCATCTTTGGTGGTCAAAGAATGTAGCAGATAAAAGCTGGAACGATTCATGAAAGACGCGAAAAACGGAGAAGAAACCGACTGACGCAAGAGCAGGGGCCACAGGAACTTACGACAGGCATGATGATGCTGCAATGAGGATTTCTTTTCTGAGAAAAATTACGAACCTAGACGACGTACGTTTACCATGAGAGTATCACTTAAATGAACATATGAACGATGGAAATTTGATTTTTTTTTTTCCCATAAGAAGGAATTAGCTACTTCAAGAAGACATTATTTCTCGGCATAAGTTGACGCCTGCGTTATATTCTCTCAGTTCGTTTTATGTCAATATTTACATAAACAGGTGATTACCGATTACCAGGTCGTGAAGACGGCGTGGAGACCTCCCACTGAAATACGCTACACCAGGCAATGTGGTTCCCCTTGTTGCACTTGGTCCAGCCTCGCGATGGTTGGTGGCTGGCCACCGAGACGAGTCGTAATGGAGGCGCCGGCGGATTTTCCTGGGGAAGTGGAGTTCTCTTGGCGAGTTTTCCGGAGGCTATGGCGTGAGACTCGGCGTGAGAGTGCGTGTCGTGTGGGTGTGTAGGGAGCACAGTCTTATTACTTCTGACAGTTAAAACATGGGGCTGAAGTGGGCATTATGATTTGCGTTTCCGGTCCTTAGTAAGGAGGTGACAATACAGGTACGTGACCCTTCCTTCTCATATGACTATTACCTTCCACGAGTCCTCTCCCTCCCCTGTCTCTTCCCATCGCCGAGTCCTCTCTCTCCCCTGTCTCTTTTCCCTTCCTCCAGTCCTCTCTCTCTCCTGTCTCTATACTTCCCTGAGTCCTATCCCTCTCCTGTCTCTTTCATTCCCTGAGTCCTATCCCTCTCCTGTCTCTTCCCTTCCCTGAGGACTCTCCCTACCATGATTCTTTCCTTTTCCTCTTCTTAGCGCTTTTCTTCCTCCTGTATCCCAATCCTACACTCTCCCTCCCGATCCGTTTTCGATTTCCTCTCATCACTTCCTTCTTAGGTTCCCTCTTCTCTTCCTCTCAAGCCTCTGCCTCATCATCAACCACCATCTCACCCTCTCTCTGTAACCACACACAAATCCTACAGTTCACATCTACATAACTCGAGAAACGCATGAAACCTACATCCAATCCAAGGCAATGGCATACCTTTGTAGTTATAATTCACTGCGTTTCTTAAGGTCACCAAAGGTAAAATCGCTCATCTTCATTTCGCTGTAGACTATCTGTATCAACGTTAGCCTTATGAAAATGGTAATCTGCCTTTTCAGTATTAATATACCTGTTTCCAAAAATAACTGTGTCAACACTGAAACTTAAAAGTGAAATCTTATCAGAGTCCGTTTAAATAAAAACTGTATTCTCATTATCCTTAATGAATATGGTTTGAATTCTTTACCGATAACTGGTTCTGAACATCCTTAAAAAAAAAGAAAAATCTAGACACCTTGGCAAAAAAGAAAAAAATCCATAATTTTGGCACGACATACAGCAGCAGAATCTTTGGAATAAAAAAATTCAACCGGTTTGTGCAACAGTTAATACCAGTGTGTGGATTATACTTAACGTGCTGTAACTCCCATGCGTGAGGCCAGATTTACAATTAACTCAAGGTTAACAAGAGTTACGCCAAAAGAAGGATAGTACCTCGCCCTGTAGTTTTACGCCAATGGTTTTCATACTCTGAATGAACAACTGGCGAGAACGGAAATTATAAACTACAAAAATTGTGTTGCATTAATATCAGTAAGTAGTCATTTGCGAACACCATTCCGCTTGGTACTACAGAAGAACCCGAATTTGCATGAAAACAGCGGGCACAAGAGCGAGGCAGAACACGTGCAAGATTACAAGGGTTCGTGTGAGTCATTTATGAAAAATATTTTTTTTTTTATGCTAGCTGAGACGGCACGAGTAAATGAGGCCCTAATCAAGGCCATCTCATTAACGCGGAAGATGAAATGCGGCAAGGCGGCAGGACGGGATGGTATTGTAGTTCAATTTATCAAGAAAGGAGGTGACTGTGTTGTTGATTGGTTGGTTGGTAAGAATATTCAGTGTATGTATGGGTCGTGGTGAAGTGCCTGAGGACTGACCGAATGCATGTATAGTGCCATTGTACAAAGGCAAAGGGGATAAAGGCGAGTGTTCAAACTATAGAGGCATAAGTTTGTTGAGCATTCCTGGAAATTTGTATGGGAGGGTATTGATTGAAAGAGTGAAGGCATGTACAGAACATCAGATTGGGGAGGAGCAGTGTGGTTTTAG
>JAYMFT010088631.1:0-14088 GCA_038088735.1 Panulirus argus | reverse complement strand
AGAGAGCAGAGGGGGAGAGAGAGAGAGAGAGAGAGAGAGAGAGAGAGAGAGAGAGAGAGGAAAAGTGGGACAGAGACAAAGAACTCATAGGGGAATCATCAAAAGCTACGTAATGACTACCACGGGGCCTGGGGCAGACCTGTGTTATCCGGGGGTGTCATTACATACATAGACGCCTTGCATCATCACTACACTCTCTCTCCACACACACACACACACACACACACACATAGACACAGACACATCATCACTACTACAACCCCACAGTCGATGCGAGGACGAGACATCCTTGAATTTTTACTCGGAAGACTTTGTGGTGCGGGTCCCTTACTACTACTACTACTACTACTACTTCTACTATTACTACTACTCCCCTCGTCTGGAGGACTTTACGGGAGGCATAAATGTATATGTCGACTCCTACGCGTGAGACAAGATTTAACTAACTCATAACAAAGATGTCTCTGAGTTTCCTTCCTCCTATGAGCTTGGTAAACAGTCTACGCGTGTTTGTCTGTTTTGCATACTGGTTTTGTGTGTACTTAATCCATACAGAGTTGTATAGTTTGATTGCCAGTGGTGGTACAATACCCACAAGTATCGTTTGCACTCCAGTAAGTAGCGTAGTGTATGCCACCTCCTTGTATGGGGGGCACAATACCTGCTTGCATGACACCTCCCGATAGGGGCACTAGTATGGTACTACCCACACTGTATGGTACCCCCAGGTACATGCGGTACATTAAGTGGTACCATCATGCTAGGAAACCATAGTACCCATATGTATGGTACTCCCTATTAGGGGCACTATGATCCCAAAGCCAGGTACCCAATTCATCAAACCAAACATCCCCCCCCCTTTGTGGCGATGGATGAACAGCTGCGTTGACTGTGGGCCAATCAGGATTCGAACCCGTGCTTTCGACCGCTAGAGAATCGCCAAGACGGACCCATCGGACCTCAAACCAACGTTGCTTCCGTTGTCAACAGTAAAGTTTCGTTGTGGAATATCTGTTGCATAACAAACCTCTATATTCTGAACATGAAATACATAATTACACATTTGCATACGGGCGTGTAATTTAGATTTAGCATGAATGCCTAATATACATCCACTGACATATGGAGACCATAAATTGCAAAACTATACAATAAAAACTTATTTTGAATCGTGCAAAATTAGTCCCTGTGATTCTAACAGGTGTTACCGGACTGCGCCGGCAAGTGGTTAACGCCGGTGGCGGAAGGGTCACCTTCGGCAAGGCCGCATCGCCGTCTTGAGCGAAAAGAGTCCAACATTTCCCTGCTCCTGCGTGGAGTGCAGCTTCAAAAGGAAAGGGGGTTCCCATAAAAGGGGTCCTGGGATTTTTAATAATAATAATAATAATAATAATAATAATAATAATAACAATAATAATAATAATGATATTAATAATAATAATAATAATAATAATAATAATAATAATAATAATAAAAATAATAATAATAATAATAATAAACATGATAATTTCACACACTTTTGGTGAGAAGTTTCTGTTCCCTAAACAAATGAGAAATTAATTCCTTGATACCTCAGGATTCTTTACTTCAAAGATGATTTAAACCCTGATATAAACAGGGAAAGCCTCTAATTCAATGAGAGGAAAGCTCATTTCTGTTAATCTATAATCCTGAAACAATCCGTATTCATAAAATTTTACTTCAAAACTCCACTGAAGTCATCTTTCCTTATTCTATGTTTCAATGGAACCAAATACTGCATCACATTTTCAATTAAAGGCATGATGAGTCTGAGCAAAAAGAGCTTAATGCAGGTGGTGACATATCAAAAAGATAGGAGTATGGTGAACATCAATGACAAAGTTTGAAAAGTTCTTCAAACTATTCATTTATATGTTTTTGATACTCTTTTAAGAAACAGAACAGTAAGCTACCGTGGAATCATGTCTCTTTACATATCATTCAACAAATAATACTTAATTGTAAGCTTCCTAACAACTTTCAGCAAGGGGTGTGCACTTCTGTTTTTCATCAGTATAAAGTAAGTTTCTGCTTTCACTTTATCAAAGTAGAGACTGTCTTTTTTGGTGCAACTTCTATAACTTCTGTCTTTTAGTATGAGAGATATGCATCAATAAGCTATGCATCATCTTGTAATGAATCTTTCATATATACTTCTCTATTTACTTATGTTAGGTTTAGACCGGTACGATTATTATTACATGATTGTTATATTTTAAGACAATACGTTACCAAAATGTTGAATATACACTGGGTTGTTGAGCATATGCTCTATAAATTGGGAGATTCTGGCCAATAACTCCATGAAATTAATCTACCTTCGGTCAAGTACTGGAAATGTATCAAGTTACAAATATTACAGTATATGAAACTGTCAACGATAACATAAACTGTTATATTTTTGACATATATTTTTCATATTCTAAAATGTTCTTGCAAAACAAAATGGAAGCCATATCTAAGTTGCCAGCCTATCTTACACAGTATTCTGTGCCGTAAATGTTGCAACCTGTATTAAATCATATCATCAAGGGTGTAAGGCAAAGTGCAAGTAGGAAGAGAGGAGAGTGAATGGTTCCAAGAGAAGGTTGGTCTGTGGCAGGGGTATGTGATGTCACCAGGGTTGTTTAATTTGTTTATGGTAGGGTGGTGAAGGAGGTAAATGTCAGAGTCTTCAAGGAAGAGACAGTTATGCAGTCTGTGAGGGATGAGAGGCCCTGGGAAGTGAGTCAGTTGTTGTTTGTTGATGATACAGCACTGGTGACAGATTCAAGTGAAAAACTGCACAATTTGGTGACTTAAGTTTGAAAAAGTGTGTGAAAGGAGGAAGTTGAGAGTAAATATGTAAAAAACCAAAGTTATTAGGTTTAACAGGGTTAAGAGACAGGTTAGTTGGGGTGTGAGTGAATGCAGAAAAATTGGAGGAAGTGAAGAGGTTTAGATACCTGGGTGTGAACCTGGCAACAAGTGCAACCATGGAAGCAGAAATGAGTCATAGGGTGGGTGAGGGGGCACAGGTTCTGGGATCAGTGAAGAATGTGAGGAAAGAGAGAACATTATTTGGGAGGGTAAAAATGGTTTTTTGAAGGTATAGGAGTCCCCACAATATCATATGGATGCAAGGAGAGGGCTATAGATAAGGCTGTGCAGAAAAGGCTGGATGTGTTGGAAATGAAATGTTTGAGAACAATATGTGATGTGAGGTGGTTTGATTGAGTAAGAGAGAGGTGTGGTATAAAAAGAGTGTGGTTGAGAGCAGTACAAGGTGTTCTGAAATGGTCTGGACATATGGAGAGAAAGAGTAAGGGAAGGGTGACAAAGAGGATAAAAAGTGTCAGAAGTGGAGATAAGGGAAGGGTGACAAAGAGGATAAAAAGTGTCAGAAGTGGAGAGAAAAAGAAGAACAGGGAAACCGAACTGATGATGGAAGGATGGAGTGAAAAACATTTTTAGCAAATAAGGCCTGAACATGCAGCAGGGTGAAAGGTGTTCACAGGATACAGCCAATTTGAATCGTGGTATAATGGGGTCCACTTGCTGCCAGTGGACTGACCCAGAACATGTGAAGCATCTGGGATAAACCATGGAAGGTCTATGGGGCCTGGTTTGTGGATAGGTAGCTAAGGTTTCAGTGTTACACAATGACAGCTTGAGAATGGATGTGATCGGATGAAGACTTTCTTCATCTGTTCCCGGTGTTACCTCACTAACATGGGTAACGGCTATCAAGTATAAAAATAAAAGAAAAGTAACAATATCATTGTGTTTATAAGAGACTTTTATCATCATGTCTAACCATGCAACAGATAACAAAACTTTCTACCATACCTTTCCCTTTCCTTCCAAGCCCTTTCCCTCCAGACAAATCATTTCAATATTCTGTGGATACACAAACAATATAAGTTGATCGTTTCAGGAGAGAAGAAAGTTAGGAATCCTTTAGGTACAATGAAAGAGAAGCATCATATTAGCATTTTCACATCAAGATAATGAGTAATCACATGATTATATGCATTTCTTAATTGATTTAATTTTGTATTCTGCCTAATTTCAAACCTGTAGTACATTTTTCAGTGGTTTAACACAAGCATTTTGAACATATATAAACATCATCAAATTCTAAAGCACAGAAAAATCTTAATTCCCAGTTAGGAAACTTGTAAAAGAGAAAATAAGCTTACATATGTAAAATTTTCCACTCTGTAGAGAGATTGTGCTTTTGTGTATTTAAGTACTGTGCTGATACCCCATCCATAAGTTTTATATGTTCTTAGATATCTTATTTTCATGTCTTTTTCTTTTTTATAAATTTTGTATTTTTATAGATATATCCAATTTTAATTCACACTAGTTACTGTGAACCAAGACACTATGTTTTTTATTGAATCATTCGATGTTTAACTTTCTTAGTCAATAAACCATTTATTACTATATTATATTTATTACTATCATTATCATTATAATGCTGAAAAATGTGTAAATAGTCCGAATTCTTTCTGCTACATCTGTGTTGAACTGACACTCATATTGCTAAAACGTTCTTTCACACCCCTCATCTAAAAATGCTTTGAACATTACTTTGGTTGTAAAGTGGGTCATCAGGATAAAAGGTGGGCCCCCCATATTTGTCGTGTCACATGTGTCAGGCTTCTCACACCATGGGCAAAAGGTTCACACAATATGCCTTTTGCAATTCTTATGGTTTGAAGAGAACCCAAAGATCACACTTTGGATTGTTTCTTCTACCTGACAAATAAAAAGGTATAACATCAAAATCCAAGCGTACTGTTAAATACCCTAATTTACCATCTGCTATGAGGCCAGTGCCTCCGTCAGGAATTACCTGTGCCAGAGCCTTTAAGAAACATGACACTGAGTGACAATGAGTCTGATGAGAAAGTAGACCAAGTACAGGACAATATGGATCCAATAACTGAAGCAAGCTGTTCTTCAAGTGAACCACACTTGCTGAGTCAAGATCTTAATGATCTCGTCCACGATTTAAACTTGTCTAAGAAGCAAGCTGAACTTTTGGGTTCCAGGTTAAAAGGCTGGAATCTTCTCCAGAATGAAACTAAAGTATGTTTTTATCATGATCTCCAAGTCGTTTTCAAAGAATTTTTCTCCCTTGAAGACAATATGGTGTTTTGCAATGATGTTTGTTCTGTTATGGAGGCACTTGGCCACAAATATAAGTCAGTGATGAGCAATGTGAAAGATTTCACCTAGACATTTTGGATGTGGAAAAGCATTACAAAGGAGAGTGAGGCCCCTCTATGTTGGCAGATTACTGCTGGACACTAACTTTTGTGGGTTACGGGGAAAGAGTTTTGCATTCACGCTGCCCAACCTCTTAACCTTGTATATATGAACCATGTCTTTACTCCTATGTATGTATACACACACACACACACACACCCTAGCCTATGCTAGGTACCCGATTAATCGACCAGCTCCTAGAGGAGGATGAATAGCTGGGTGGACTGAGGACAGACTACTGCAACCAGGATTCAAACACAATGCAATTTTTATCCTAAGTGGCCTGTCTGAGCTTGATGGTCGGTAACATTAACTGCTACACCACAGGAGCAGAAACAATGGTCAACAACGAGTTGCATATGGTGACCACAATAATTAGCTAGATTTAATCAAGGGAAAATACAAAAAAAATGCAGCACACAAAGTATATATAATACTAAATTCCAATGCGGTCCTTGTATCGCATTAAAAAAATTCAAATAATTTTAAAATCGCGATAAATCTCAGTTACTTGGGAAGGCTGTATGGGGATTTCACATGTTCTTTTGATTTTTTGTTTCATCAAATTCTGAAATAACTTCCCTCACATTTTCCCTGATCTTCATTAACCTCATCATATATTCTTTTCCCTAACTCCTACACCGTCACAGCAAAACAAGATCAATAAATGTCTAAAGTTAATAATGAGGCGTGGCTAAAATTACTATTTTATTGTTTAATATGGTTAAATCGTTGGGCATTTTGGTGTCGATTATCAGGAAAGACATGCCAGACGTGGTACAGACAATAGAGTGTGTGAAACCTCTCACCTCCCAAGAGAGGTGAAAAGTTGTAACAGTATTGGGAGAGTGGCCTAATTTGGGTACAGTTTGGACGTCATTTTTGTCTCTCTACATCTAAACTAATCCAAGTTTTGCAAACCTCTTTTTACGGAAAGCTACCAACCCCAAAGCCTGCGGGACACGCACACCAGCGGGCAACCCACCATACTTCCCCCTGCACGACTCTGAAATAGGAAATTACTTGTTCGATCCCTAAAAAGCCTGGCAGTATTTTCTTACAATGCTAACTGCCAGTAATACAATTCTGTTCGGAAATTCCTCGTATGTCTTAACTGTCGTTTGTTTACAGACGACTTTGAAGTTTACAGCTGTTTGTTATGCTTCAAGCGATTCCATAATTGACAATATATTAAAAAACTATCAATTTATCTTTAATTCGCGCAAATATATGATAAATTTTTTTACTATATCTTATATAAGTTCTTTACAATTGCCTTTTATCATAAAAAACATTTTTTCTTGTTTATGAAGTGTGATTATTATTCCTAGTATGCAGTGGAATTCAAGTAGCTCATTCTATGCTTTCCTATGAGGAATGCTGTCCTGTCCCGGAGTCCCGGAGTATATTTGTTACGTTTTTGTTTGACGGTGTCTAACTTTGGTCCATATCTACTGGGGAATTCCGTTGTGCTTCGAATACCCTCCACTCTGCCATTGCTCTACACTTGGGACTCCAATAAAATAAAAAAAAGTAAGTAAAAGTTTACAAATTGAGACATGCAGTGGGATAGAAAGACGCTTACGCACTGGCTACTAATTAATTACGTTGATACCCAAAGTATCATTGCCATGGATGAGTTATACATCTAGAGCAAAACTGAGAAAATACACATTTAAATAATTTAGTTGAATGATATGGCAACTTTTGTCGTATCGGGAGCTGACAGTAGGGCGACATCTGGCCTTAGGGGTGGACCTTTTCTTTAAAAAGTTGGTTAACTTTTGTAGTTTATCTATGTAAGCGGCCAGACGATTACAATATTTCGACAGATTTCAATAATTTCATTAGCTTGCTGTATTCATCTAATAAACTCGTTTACATGATGCCAAAAGATTTGCTGCCTACCCCAAAGTTTTTCTCTGCTAAGTACTTAACTTTACAAGTTTGCACCCTACCATGACCTCACGAAATATAACCTAACCTAACTTTGGATAACTTT
Source organism: Panulirus argus (assembly GCA_038088735.1). NCBI lineage: Eukaryota > Metazoa > Arthropoda > Malacostraca > Decapoda > Palinuridae > Panulirus > Panulirus argus. Next base: position 6,806 of record JAYMFT010088631.1, on the reverse strand, counting down.
AGGGGTGAATCTTTATATGCTCTCTTTAGTTATAATGTGCCATATTCTTGCATTATAGATTTTCTTTAAGTCTGTCGATAAAATAATAAATTTTCTCAGAAGACATATTGTGCTACCTTGTGTGTCCATATTCCTCTCCACATACCTCACAGTTCTTAACATTTATATGTACATTAAAGCGTCAGTAGTAGATACTGGTAGCTATGGCCTAGTTTTAGTACAGTAGTGACATTTTGTAGTCTTTTGATCTTATTTCTTCAATGAAAGTTTTCCTTCATACAATTATAAAATAAATGGGTCTGTTTGTGCCTAAATTTACTAGGCTACTTGCTTCAAATTTCTGCGCTAATTCTTTCCTGGTTGCAGTTTTGAAGGTGTATACTAACCCAGCATTGTGTTCGGCAGCCTCTCTATATCTGGTAAAGTTTGGGGGAAATTTGGCTAAACTTAAATCGATTTCCGAATATAAAACATAACAGAACTAATCTAGCTTTTGGCATGAGTCACATATATTGAGATAGTGCATTCGGTCTTAGAATTACCCTTCAACACCTGAAAAAGTGTTCAGGATTTTATTGGTTGATGGATGTAGTATTTAGAGAGAGAGAGAGAGAGAGAGAAAGAGAGAGAGCGTACTGACGTATGGCCGAGACGTTCTGGTGACGGAATGATGAAACGGTTCTGCCGGATTCTCGGTAATAAGTTATGACGGCCATGGGAAGAGACCAGTTCTCAGACCAACGCTGACATGGCAGATAAATGACGAGGGATAGTAGTAGTCTGCGCTCCTGCACATGACACTTTCAGAAAGAAAAGGAACAGAAAATCATAAAACAAGAAATACGCATAAAGTAATTTAATCTCCATGAAGAACCATGCCCCTTGTGTTTCATTAGCTAGAGCATGTTTTGACTCCACTTGGCTGAGATTGTCTTAGTCAGCAAACCATATATGGCCGCGCATTTCTTGACTAGGATATGAAATAGCTTAAAACCCATTGGTGTATAAACGTAAGTGGCTCTATTCGCTAAACTTGATTTGTAACCTCTCATGACATTCACTTTGTCAAGCCTTTTCATTTATTAAATCTTCCCAATTCATCTGTTCCTGTAATTTACTGCTCTTTGATTATCAGATTAGCATTTCCAAACTGCTTTTTCAGTTATGTTGCTCTTCAGTTCTCTGCTGTGCCCCCTTGTGGGTTGGTTCCTCCTTTCACCAAATAACTATTCCACAGGAACGTAACTATACTGCCCCCTCCGAGTCCCTAACTCTACTGTCCCCACCCCACGAATACATAACTCTACAGCCTCCCACGAGTCTATGACTCTACTGCCTGAGAAATGCTTCCTCACGTCCCTCCGTACGTTTCTCTTGCAACACTTCCAGTTGTGTCCTCGTGCTCTGGAGTCTCTCCTAGACTTACAACGAACTGTTCTCTGCTGATGTCGTCATGGCTTCTCGGTAACGGACTACGTGTCGCTGCAATACCCCTTTGTGCTTCTGTCCCATAGGGCGGGTCGAGAGAAGGCGCCCCCTTCCGTCTCTCCGTAGGGCATTCCACCTGGGGGTCTCGAATCATCCGTGTGACGTATGTGCTTCGCTCGCATTTCACGAGATCGACCCGAAGGAAAGTCGGTGCTACTATAGTATGCGGTCTACCACGGTATCAAACACTATAGCATGCGGTCTACCTTATTTACTTGATCGCTGTTTCCATACATGCACAGTACATATATATACATACCAACATATACATATATACATACATACACATACACCTGCATATACACATGTACATATTCACACTTGCTCGCCCCCATCCATTCCTGATGCCGCCCCACCCCAGAGGAAATAGGATCGCCACCCCCTGCACCAGCGAGGTAGTGCCAGGAGACAGATGAAACAGCCACATTTGCTTACATTCAGTCTGTAGCTGTCATGTGTAATGCACTGATACCACAGCTCCCTATCCACATCCAGGCCCCACAGACCTTTCCGTGGTTTACCCCAGACGCTTCATATGTACGTATATGTGCGTGTATGTATATATGTCTTTCTTCGTCTGTGTCCTGGCGCTACCTCGTTGACGCAGGGTACGGCAATCAAGTATAATAAATAAATAAGATATAATTTTTCCATTCTCTGAGGAGATATGGTAATTGCGCCACCCTGTATACTGAGGAATCCAACAGGGGGACGTGTTCTTTGACTTCTTAATTTGCATTCGCCCTGGGAAGCTGTCGGCCCCTCGGGTAAATATATTACGTATTTTCCCGCCTGAACTCCCTCCCCAGAGAGAACCTCCCCGTAGACTCCGGGTGCTTGCTGGAGAGGGGCGAGAGACAGACCCCTGTGTCGGACACAGCCCCGACCGGCTTCGGGAGATTATCAGACACGTCCTTCCTTCTGTAAACAACCCGTTTACCTTAAAAGGGATTTTGTGGTACAGACGAGATCTTTAAACTGCTGCCAGTTGCTGAAGGGTACTGAAGGACTGTATGGCGCATGAATTACAGAAGCTGTAGCCATTTAGGTACAGCAGACGAGAGTGTGGCTGGCTGGAGACCAGAATGAATTGATTTTATGTGGACTGGTTTACACTCTCTTTCCCCATCATGTCTTCAAGCCCCGCTGAGATGATCTGATTTACAGCCATTTACAGATGTAGTGTTTCACGCGTAAATTCGTACCGTGAATTATTTTACAGACGGCGGAAATGAGAAGGTATTGATTTACCGTATGGTCAACTCTTCCAGTCCTCTCTGGTAAAGAACTTTTGAAATATATAAAAAAAGGGATCTTTGTTTTTGCGAAATCGTATCTGATTGGCTGCCTGTACTACGGTCTCAGCCAATCAGAGTGGACGGAAACGAGCTTTTAAAGCGGACAGAGTCAAAAAGAATGATTATATTTCACGTTGATGAAAGCACATTCCAGCCTTCCTTGTCCGGCAGCGGCCGGTTTACCCCTGCCTGGTACGTGGATATTTTACCGGCATTTTGCCGCCGGCAGTTTGCCACGAATCTGGGGGAAAAAAAAGAGGACAAAAAAGGAAAAAGTAAAAAAATGCGAGACAGAAGCAACCACACACGCCACCGACGCCATAGAAGCCCGTCTTTCTCCTCTGTGTCCCCGCGTTGTTGCAAACACGTTTCTCGCTGTAGACCTATTGATTTGTTTTTTGTCCTTTATTTTTTGTCAGATATCTATTTAAAGAGATGGCTGGGGGACGTAGCGGTGACCGTAGCGGGTTGTGCTGGAGCGTAGCGTGAGGTGTGGGGCGTTAGCGGGATATCGTCTTCCCGGGACACGAGAAGTCCTGCCGTAGCCTCTGGCAACCCCTCCCTGCTCACGTTAATGGCCAGGAATTTTTTGCGCCTCGATCTCATCTTGGTCGCGGCCTGGGCGAAGCCGAGGCGACCAGACCCAGCAAGGAGGAGAGGTGTTGGTGGTGGTAGGGGGTGGTGGGAAAAGAGAGAGAGAGAGAGAGAGAGAGAGAGAGAGAGAGAGGAAGTGTAAAAGGGGTCTATATGTCGGGCCCAAATGTGGGCCCCAGAAGGACTAAGGTAAGGTATTGTGTGCTGCTGTTCCCTGAGGACCCCCCCCCCCTGCGGACCCTTGCGCCCCCCCCCCCCCATGATTGGGTGATTCTCATCCTTTCCTTATTTACAGAAGGAGAGTTTTTGGACGCGTTCCAAGGCCGGTATGGGGTCTGGAATTGGCAAAAGAATTGGCTTTTTCCTTTTCGTTATTCGTGTACCAGTCTCCTATCTTGGACCTAAGAAGACCTGATGGTCTATGGCGAGGTTGTCTGCCGGAGGACAGCACATGGGAAAGACAGTTGACAGAAGACCTGACGGTCTATGACGAGGTTGTCTGCTGGAGGACAGCACATGGGAATGCCAGATAACAGAAGACCTGATGGTCTATGACGAGGTTGTTTGCTGGAGGACAGTACATGGGAAAGACAGTTGACAGAAGACCTGATGGTCTATGGCGAGATTATCTGCTGGAGGACAGTACATGGGAAAGCCAGATAACAGAAGACCTGATGGTCTATGACGAGGTTGTCTGCTGGAGGACACTACATGGGAAAGACAGTTGACAGAAGACCCGATAGTCAGCTGGAGGACAGAAATAGTGTCCTATATATATATATATATATATATATATATATTAGACGGGTCCTATATATATATATATATATATATTAGACGGCTGGAGAGAGGACCGTCTCCCTGGAGCTCCTACAACCCAGGGTTCGATTCCTGTGACCGGCTGAGGTGGTCTTTTCCTTGATGGCGCAGGCGATAGCATCGGATTTATCGGAGGACCAGGGTTCGACTTCTGTGCCACATTTGGTCGGGGCGGAGGGTGTTATTCAAGCAATACCGCAGCACAGAACTCTTTGTACCATTGGACAGAACTCCCCTGCCGTGGGGTAGAACTCCTGGGGCCCTCTCGCGGTAGAACACGCCGAGCCACGTTGTAGAACTCCCAACCCACTGAGGTAGAACGCATCAGAGGCCAACGAGACCATCGTCACTATAGATATCTTGATCCTCAGGGAGTTGGTATGGCTGGCTGTGGCCAGAACCACTACTTGTGGGTCTCGTCTATCTATCTGTCTATCTATCTATCTATCTACCTGTCTCTGTATCTATGTGCCTATCTATCTATCTATCTATCTATCTCTCTATTCAACTAATTATCTGCTTGTCTATATATCTGTTTATCTATCTATCTAACTAACTATGTGCGTATATATTTATGTATCTATTTACCTATCTTTCTGTCTCTGTCTATGCCTGTCTGTCTGTCCGTTTCTAAGACAGACAGTCAGCCCGGCAAGGAGAGAGACAGACCCTTGAGCACGACGGTACGACCCTTGGTCACGACGGTACGACCCTTGGTCACGATGGTACGACCCTTGGTCACGACGGTACGACCCTTGGTCACGACGGTACGACCCTTGAGCACGACGGTACGACCCTTGCGCACGACGGTACAACCCTTGCGCACGACGGTACAACCCTTGAGCACGTCGGTACGACCCTTGCGCACGACGGTACGACCCTAGCGTACGATTGGGCCTGACCTTTGACCTGATCCTTACAGGATCAGGTCAGAGGGTCAGGCCAGCATACCCAAGGGTCGTACCTTCGTCTTCATAGGGTATGCACCGTCGTGCTCACAGGGTCGTTGACCGTCGTGCTTAGAGGGTCGTACAGTCTTGTTTACAGGGGTCGTTCCGTCGTGATCATCTAGGGGGGAGGGATTTATGGACTACGACCATTCAGTACGACCTCTGACCTCCTACGACCATTCAGTACGACCTCTGACCTCCTACGACAATTCAGTACGACCTCTGACCTCCTACGACCATTCAGTACGACCTCTGACCTCCTACGACCATTCAGTACGACCTCTGACCTCTACATATGCGAGAGGGGCGCTCTCTCACAGTTGCACACTGCTCACCCTTCATCCTGCAGACGGGCGAGTATGACGCTGCAGAGATCTCACCCTTGAATACTCATGCTTAGAGGTGTAAATGCAGTGCACCGAGGGAAGTCAATGTAAACAATCCTACCCCCTCCCCCCAAAAAGGAAAAAGATTGAGTTGAAATTTACAGAGGAAAGGTGGAATTTACAGAGCCAATATGAAGTTTACGGAGCGCATCTAGAATTTACGGAGAAAAGCAGACGTTTACAGAGGAGATACAGTGGAATTTACAGAGGAAAGCAAAAGTATACAGAGCTAAGTTGGAATTTACAAAAAGTTGCTTTTTACGTACGACGGTTGAGATTTACAGAGAGTTGTCAAGACCAGGCGTCTTGGTAATGAGTGATCACAATGGTGGTTGTCTTGAACGACGTCTATTTTCGGTTCCCGTGTTATTGATCGGCCTGTTATCTGCCCCACCGCCTGTGATCCTGGTTCGCTACCCGCTCTTTGTGTGATCTTGGCTGACCTGTGGTCCAGTTGTGATCCTGCATGTTATCTGCTCCTTTTAGTTATCCTGTATGTTATCTGCTCCTCTTGTGGTCTTACCTGTTATCTACTTTATGTTGATCCCTCCTGTTATCTGCTTCTCGTACTACACTGATTGTTATCTGCTCTTCTTGTTATCTTTCATCTTATCTGCTTTATTTGTGATACTAGCTGTTATATGCTCCACTTGTTATCCTTCCTGTTATCTTCTCCTACATTTATCCATCTTCGTGAGTGATTCTGTTATCTGCTCTTCTTGTGATCTTGCCTGTTAGCTGCTCCCACCGCCTGTGATCTTGCCTGTTAGTGCTCCCCACCGCCTGTGATCTTGCCTGTTAGTGCTCGCCACCGCCTGTGATCTTGACCACCCGCCTCGGCCACCTCGTGGGCGCCAAACCAGTCCTCGGTCGTCAGTGTTCTCACCGCTAGGTAATGCAACGCAAATATTTCTCTCTTTTCTTTCTCCTCTTCATTTCATTCTCAATTCTTCCTATTTCTTATCATGTTTCTTTTTTACTCTGTCTTTCACAAGTCTCCCTATTTTTCTCCCGTCTTTTTTTTTCTCTTCTCTTTTCTGTCTGTCTGTCTATCAGTCAGTCAGTCTGTCTGTCCATCTGTCTGTCTGTCTTTCAGTCACTGTCTGTCTCTCGTCCTAGATGCTTTCTCTCTCTCTCTCTCTCTCTCTCTCTCTCTCTCTCCAAAGGCCAAGCGATCTAGAGGGGGAGAGAGAGAGAGAGAGAGAGAGAGAGAGAGAGAGAGAGAGAGAGAGAGAGAGAGAGAGAGAGCAAAATAAAAACACTTCGAGTGC
>JAYMFT010088620.1:0-14089 GCA_038088735.1 Panulirus argus | reverse complement strand
CGGGCTTGCTGGTGGCAGGGGTGGCGATGATGGATAGATCGGGCTTGCTGGTGGCAGGGGTGGCGATGATGGATAGATCGGGCTTGCTGGTGGCAGGGGTGGCGATGATGGATAGACTGATGCCACTGCTGGTCTTGTGGGTAACTGCCGGCCTCCAGGTACCAGGTACCCCCGAGTTGTCCCCAGCACCACCTGGGCTGTCTCCCGGGAAGTGGGGAGGCTATCTCCCCGGGGTGTGTTGGATGAGGGTCAGGAACCCAATACCTTCGGTTGATTGATGTGCTAAGGATAGGCCAGACGGCAGCAGTGTTGCCATCTTATGTCGTGTACTCCTGTGGTGTATAGCATATACGTGTGTGTGTGTGTGTGTGTGTGTAGGGGAGGAGGTCTCCTGGTGTAGCGACACTGTTGACGGTGTAGGATCGGTCTCTTCCAGTGGACTATACCCCCCCCTTCAGGATACCGGGGTCGTCGAAGTTTTCCCTTGTGATGAGGGGAGTGTTATAAACAAGGTACTCCACACAGCATACACGCCAGAGCCGCTAGCATACGCAGCAGAGACGGGGTGTGGGTTGTTTTGCACACTCTCGCGAGCGAGCAGCAACACTTCAGCAGCCGCCATGTTGCTCTCTCTCTCTCTCTCTCTCTCTCTCTCTCCAGTGTTCGTGTCAAGGTCACCGGGCAGCTGTGGCGTTGGCGTCTTGCTTCAGGAAGTGTAATGCTCCTGTGCGAGGAACTAATGTATTTAGGTTCCCATCTGACCCTGTTTTGCAGGCACGTCCTCCGCTTCCTACTGAACTCCTGACTCGTGCGTACTCTAGCTCCTCATCTTCCCTCCTCCCTACTGTGTCTGTCTCTTCTTGTAACCATCTCTCGCCCTTACGTCTGCATTTACGGCTTTGGCTTCGACGAGAACCATTTTTATTTTTTCTTTTCCGAGCGGCTGGATCCAATATGTGCACGACGTAGGAATTAGATGAGCACACGTTGGACGGCCCTGGCTGTGGTGTTCTTTGAGGTAATTGGCATGACTTGTGTGTGGAACCTTCGGTAGAAAAAGATGGTCTGGTTGGCGGTGTTTGGGGGGGAGGGGGGGCCATCCTCCACCCGACGCTTCATGATTCTCTCTCTCTCTCTCTTTCTCTCTATCTATCTATCTATCTATCTATCTATCTCTGTGTCTCTCTGTGTCTCTCTGTCTCATGGGTTTAACTTTTCACGTTTTGATCAGTGTTTTCAAAAGTTTGTGATGTGTGTGTGTGTGTGTGTGTGTGTAGTACCTGCCACACCCATGGGCGGTGAACTGCCCCGGCGTGCAGTATCTACTGTAGGTAGGATGCCAGTCGCCTGCACGAGACACAGAGTTGGTGTCGGCCTATAAGGCTTTTCCCGGAACTGTAGCGTCACACACACACACACACACACACACAGCATCACACTGCTTGACCCGTTCTCGTCGCCCGGTGGACGTGGCCACCTTCCTGTGCGCTGCGGGTTCCTGGAACAGGAGAGGAGGCCACCCCACCACCCAACCCCCTTCTGACGTTTACGTAAATACTTCCTAATTTCCTCGTTGTACGTCGTGCGGAGAATCTCCTCACACGCGCTGAGGACCTGCTTGTTATGCCTCACCATGACCCGTTCCCTGCTCCAGGAACTGTTGTCTGGACTCGTGTGTAGCAGGCCTTGGCCTACCAGAACTACCAGGAGCGTGTCACGTATCAATAATCCCCCCCCCCCCCCTCTCTCTCTCTCTCTCTCTCTCTCTCTCTCTCTCTCTTTCTCTTTCTTTTCCTCCCTCCCTCCCCGACATACGCGCGCGCGCGTACACACACACACACACACACACACACACACACTCTCAGAGGCCGACTAGCCAAAATGACCACAGCTGTTACCAGTAGATCCGACACTCTGGCGATGATGCCTCCCAGTAAAACCTTGTATTTTTAGGTCAAGACTCAAAGCCTTCTTCAGGTATGGTGCTGCCGAGCCTCCCCCGACGATGCATTTGGCGTCCTTTGTTGCATACACATAAGGCTCAGGCCCTTCAGCCTCGGCCTCCGTAACGTGTCTCGTATTTGATCACCCGGGAGGGTGAAATCTATCTATCGAGTGTCTGTAACGCCTTGGCCCACGCCAGGGGCGTTAGAGCTGGTAGGTATTCAACCAGTTTCAGTTACAGAAGTTGGATCTCAAGGAATGGGGACTGTGGGATGCTGGGTGGCGTAACGGGAGTAGCATTTTCAACTGGCTTTATCTCATGTACGCTTCCCGTTCAGCAAATCGACATTTACATAATTTTTACATGATTTTCGGCGTTGAACGCCCTCGTAAATGCGTTTCCATTAATCTGATGACACGGTTTATTGCTGCATCGTTTGATAAAGCGGTGGGACTCGTCGAGATAAGCTTGTGTGTGTGTGTGTGTGTGTGTCGTTGGGCCGCGAAGTTGGACGTGGGCGTTGAAGAAGCCGAGATGTGTGTCTGTGTAGCGAAGATCACGTCCTCCGGTACTGTGGTGTGTGGGGGTGTTTATGTGTGTTAACGTGTGTGTGTGTGTGTATGTGCGTGACGATCTGCAAGTAGTCAGGGCGTAAGTGGTCAGTGAGGCCCCAGGATCATCCGTCTGATAAGTCACGACTGTTTTGTAGTTATGTGTACGTGTGTGTGTGTGTGTGATTTGGAATATGTGCCCCCCCCCCCCCCCCTCTCTCTCTCTCTCTCTCTCTACCTTCAAGACCTGGCTGTATGGCGGGTTAGGGGCAGGCCCTTCATATGGTATACCTTCCACACTCCCTCCCTCCACTCCCCCACTCCCTCCCTTTCCCCTTCCCTCGTCTCCCTCCCTCCTCCCCCTGCCCCACCTGCTCACACCTGCCCCGCACGACATGTGCCTCACATGTGGCCGGCCGGCTGCTCCCCTCCGCGGCAACACTTGCTAGGCCGCCGATAATCTTTCATCTCTTTAGAGTACGTGACACACTCGGTCCTCGGCTCCTGGCTTCCTCCCCATTCCCCTCCTCCTCTTCCTCCTCCCCCTCCCCTCCTCCTCCTACTCCTCCCCCTCCCCCGGAGAAAGAAGAGAGCAACGTCTTCCATGTATCCAAGGTCTTGATAAACAGTATTTCTTGGTCTTAATTTCGTAAAAACGTTGGTCATCGTCGTCCGCTCTTCTCCGCCCGCAAGGGCCGAGGCAAACGTAAAAGGCGTATATTAACATCTGGTTTGGTGAGGGGGTGTTGCGTCCTGGTCTCTCCACCACCACCACCACCACCACCACGACAGCGAGGAAAATTCAGCCAAGGGCACTTTGGCAACGTCACTTGAGGAGGTAATACGAAGCAGATCACAAGATGCAAACGACATCTGATGTATGTACTTGGCAGCTGGGTATTTTTCCCATTTATTTATTTGTTTATTTAATCTGGCTCAGCTGAATACATGGACTCAATCCCCCCCCCTTTTTTTTTTTCAGCTGAATGCATGGGGACTCAAGCGGCGAACTCTAATATTCTGGGAATGATGATAGACTATTTTCTCTTGTTCCTTGGGGAGTGACCTGAAGGTTTATTGACTTCATTTTTTTCTTCATTTTAGGGCTGAGTTAGGTAAGGGTGTAAACCAAGCCTAGCCTAGCCTAGCCTCAACCAACCCTACCCTACCCTACCTTACCCTACCCTACCCTACCTTACCCTACCCTACCCTACCCTACCCTACCCTACCCTACCAAAGCCTTGCCTAACCTAGCCTCAACCAAGCCTTCCCTACCCTACCCTACCCGAGCCGAGCCTAGCCTAGCCTAGCCTAGCCTCAACCAAGCCTACCCTACCCTACCCAAGCCTAGCCTAGCCTAGCCTAGCCTAGCCTACCCTACCCTACCCTACCCTACCCTACCTTACCCTACACTAACCAAGCCTAGCCTAGGGGAAGTAAACCGTAATGTGTCTCGTGTTTAGTAATTCCTCTGGATGTGATAAAAGCCTTAAGACAAGGAGGAGTTTTAGTGTAAACATACAATTTAGATTTCTGTTGGCCAGCTGTTACAAGTATGGCCTTTGATGATGTCGGGTGAGGAGGCAGCTTTGACTCGGAGCCTTGAGTGTGTTGAATGAGGGCATTGGTCGGGTGTTTTCTCATCAGCTGCTCTTATTTTCCCGTGAGTGATATGAGTCGGCCAACGTTGTCGTCTTCATGGCAACAGAGCCTGCGTCACACACATGGGCTCTGGCTGCCACACGTACCTCTGCTGCATCACACACACGTGTTCTGGGCAACCACACGTGGTCCTCCTGCGTCAGACGCGTGGTCTTGGCTGCTAAACATGGATCTGCTGGATCACGCTCGTCTTCTTGGTCGTCACACGTGGTCCTCCTGCGCCACACACGTTGTCCTGGTTGATGCGCGTGGCTCCTCTGCGTCACACACGTGGGTCTGCTGCGTCACGCATGTGGTCCCGGCCGCTACACTTTGTCCCTCTGCGTCACACACGTTGTCCTTGGCCAACGTACATGCCTAGCATGGCGTGTGTGGTGGGTAGTAGTGGGTCCACGTCCGAACGGCGTTGTAAGCCTGGCATGTGACGCGACCCCTGCAGCACGACGGTACGACCCTTTATAAAACACGGCGGTACGACCTGTCGTCGCACAACAGCTGTACGACTCTTGGGTAGATGACGGCTCACGGATGTTCCAGAGTGGAGGGCGAGGTAGTTGTGCTTTAAGGGGCGAACCGTCGTGCTCTGTGTTCGTGCCGCCGTACTCACGGTTCGTACCGTTGTGCCCAAGGGTCGCACCGCCCAGGGTTACGACCTAGTATTTTGCTTATAACTTCGTGTCTCTCCAGTTTTCTGCATATATATATATATATATATATATATATATATATATGTGTGTGTGTGTGTGTGTGTGTATATATGTGTATCAGGACCCCTTTTTGCCTGCTGGACACGCACTCCCGCCACTAGCCGGGCGGAGACCGTCTCTCCCGCCGACCCCAGACACGCACACAGTATATTTATGTTTTTCCTACATAGCAGACTCACCCTCAGTGTCTTAGTCAGCACATTACCTGTACCTTTCGGTGGTTTTTCAAAGTCTTTTGTCCCCTACAGCTGGGTCTGGGACCTTACCTTACCTTACCTTTTCGTATACTTTACGATGGTTTTGGGAGGTCTTCTATCCCCACAGCTTGGTCTGGGACCATACCTTACCTTACCTTAAGGTATTCCTGACGATGGTTTTTTGGGAGGTCTTCTACCACCGGACCCCAGTCTGGGAACATAAGTGTCCTGCAGTTACTGAATGTTTCCGAAATTGTTTCCTGCCGGCAGAGGGGTCTGTCTCAGGAGGTGGGTTGGTGCGGCGGGGGAGGAGGTTTCTTGAGTGGCGGACCACCCCCTCCTGGATCACGCTGGGTGGAGGGAGGTGCTACATGGGATGTCACTGTTGGTAGAGTGTACGAGTGGTGGCGGACAGTGTATGTTAGTGGGAGTGACGGAGACTGGCAGGGTGTCGGGAGTTCTTTTTTTTTTTTTTTTCAACTCTGCGAAACCGATGGTAATTCTCTGAGTAATCGGTAACCGGCAGGGTATTGGGAAGGAGCCTTTCGGAACCCGACGGAACTGATGGTAATTTGCTGAGTAATTGGATATGCCAGGGTGTGGGAAAAGAGCCTTTTGCAACCGGAAGCACTTCGAGCTCTCCAAATCAAAGGCGTTCTGTTAAACCACTGAGGACTGAAATTCAGGACTCATTTCCCATAAAGATCAGGAATACAACCCCCTCCCCCCCATCACACACACACACACACACACACCATCAGACAGTCACCCTGGAGACCGTTAGGTTGAATGCCTCAATCCAGGCTAGGCTGCTGAAGGTGGATGAGTGCGTGTAGATAATGTCAAGCCTTTGGGTGGGTGTGGGAGGGAGGGAGGTTTAGGCTGGAGCCCTTCAGAGTCAGGAGAACATCTGATGTGTGTGTGAGTCACACACGTGAGTTGACGGAGGTCATTCCCCGTGGAAACAAGCCAGCGAGTGACATTTGCGGCTGCAGGAGTATGCTGGCACCATAATCCCGCTGTGTATGTGTATTTATAGCCCCGAGTGATCAAGGAACACCTTGTGTGCCCTGAGCAGGGTGGGTGTTGAACTCCTCTCGAGAAGCACCTTGTGTGCATGTACACTGTACAGTGTAGCCGTTAATCTCTTCGTTGAGCACCTTGTGTACATGTGTACAGTACAGTGTGACTGTTAAACTCTACGGTTAGCACTCGGTGTACATGTGTACAGTACATTGTGGCTGTTAAACTTGGGTGAGCACTTGGTCTACATGTGTACAGTTCAGTGTGGCTGTTAAACTCTTCGATGAGCACTTGGTGTACGTGTGTACTGTAGAGTGTGGCTGTTAAACTCAGCGAGTGAGGAGTGTACATGGTCAATGTACGTGTGCCCGGTACAGTGCGGGTGTTAAACTCGTGTGCCGCAGTGTGCACATGTGCACTGTAAATCCTGACTTAAGCCGTCTTGCCGAGTGTGATTTTTCTCTTTATGGGTAAATTGTGTATTGTCTCGTGTCCCCTGCGTGTAAACTAGCCGCGATTGTGTGTTTATTGGTTTGTGTGACGGGAGGCAAGATGGGACGGTAGATACTCTGGGATGGCTCTGTCTCTGTGTTCCCCTGGACTTGAGAGTGGTTGAATTCTTGGAGGCCAGGGCCACCATACCAGAGGATCGTGCCGTCGTGTTCAAGGGTCGTACCGTGGTGGGCAAAGGTCGTGTACCGTCGTGCTCAAGGGTCGTACCATCGTGCTTAAAAAAAAAAGGGGGTAGTACTTGTCGTGGGTCGAACCATCATAATTATGAGCTCAGGGAGTCAAATGCAAATACAGTCCAGTTAGTGCATGTTAATGTTGGCCAGATAACACAAAATTAGTCTTCTTTTTCCCTCTGTGTGGCTGACCTCTAAACAACTAAACAGTAGCATGGCTAAGGTCGTTAACGCTGGGTGTGTGTGGTTGGTTAGATTTTCTGTGCACCAGAATGTTTACAACCATCGAGTTGGTTCTTAAACTTCATGACTGCTCACGCTCGGTCCCGCGATGGCGTAGAGAGAATACGAAATGCGTGTATTGTTATATATATATATATATATATATATATATATATATATATATAAACACCACCACCACCACCAGAACTTGGCTTAGTGGCTTTCAGAACACGGAGAATCGAACCCCAGATCATAGAGTCCCAGGTGGCCACCCCATACGAGCTGTGACTCTCAGAACACAAAAAAAAATGGAACCACCTCCCCCTCCCCCCCATAGACCTTAAATACACATATGGCCACCCCAGACGACTGTTAACACACGCAGCAGCAGGGGACCCGCGCGCCGCTCTCTTCCCTCCCCCACACCGGGCCCACGTGGTACTACTACGTCTCTCCCCGCCCCCGGGGGCGCTGTATATGTTTTGCCGCGTATCCTCCCCACTTAGGACTTCCTGCCTCCCAGGTGAACCACTCACCCACCTCCCCCACTCCATCACCCCACGTGTGGCGGTCGCCGGCGCTCCGCCCTCACCAGCAGGTCTAATGTGGGGACCTGCCTTCGTCGGGGAGGTCCTCGAGTCCTCTCCCAGGTGGGTCCTTGCCTTCGTGGAGGTCCCCCATCGTCGTCATCTGCTGCTGTGATGTATAGGTCCTCGTCGGGGAGGTCCTGTAGTCATCCTCCACGTAGCGTTCCCACCGACCACCCATAAAGTCCTGGGTTCGAATCCTAGCTGTTGGAGGTTATTATGTGATATATATATATATATATATATATATCTTGGGTTCGACTTTTCCCCAAATATTTATCCCCCCTCACACACACACACACACACACACACACACACACACACACACACACACACAGAGTCCCCCCACCCCCCACGTTGACCGAACTCAAGACGATGTTTTGTAATCTGTGTCGCGCGGGACGTGGCAGGGGTTGTGTGTTGCTAATAGCGTTGTGTTGTGGATGTTGGTGGGGGTGGGGGGTTGCCGACACGACGGACGCTTGTGTTGTCAGGTTCGGCGTTGCTTTTTGTGTGTCTGTCTGCTGCTGATGCTTCTGTGGTGGTTCGTGTGTGTTGTAGGTTGTCGATTGCAGTGTCATGGCTGGGGTTGTGACAGCAGGTGTTGAGGTTGCCTCGGAGACGACTCTGACACAACACTTGTACTGTATAGTGGGGTTGTGACAGCAGGTGTTGAGGTTACGAGAGAGACTGACACAACACTTTGAGTTGTATAGTGAGGTTGTGACAGCAGGTGTTGAGGTTACAACTGAGACTGACACAACACTTTGTGTTGTATAGTGGGGTTGTGACAGCAGGTGTTGAGGTTGCCTCGGAGAGACTGACACAACGCTTGTGTTGTATAGTGAGGTTGTGACAGCAGGTGTTGAGGTTGCCTCAGGGAGATTGACGCAACACTCGTACTGTGTAGCAGATGCCGTGGCAAATCCTGTCGCAACACCTGCATCCCCGTTGACCTACTGTAAAGTGCCTGCTGGTTCTGCTTTGGTGTTAGGAGTTCCCTGCTTGCTTCTGCTGCCCCCAGTCGAGTCTTGCTGTCACTCGTATGTTTCTGCTGCCACCGCCACCACCTGAACTACCACCGCCACTGGTCGGTGCAGTGCAGCTGCAGCTGTGGTCTCGCAAAACATCCATATTTGATTGCAGGTTAGATAAGCAGCGAGAGAGAGAGAGAGAGGGGGGGGGGTCGCCACCACTCCTCTGGCCTGCTCTGGACGATGGGCTTCATCATTAGCTGATGGTGTGGTCTGGTCTGTCCTTGATCGAATCAGACCGTCACTGTCATTGGTTGGTACATGTGCACCACTGCAGCTTGAGCTGAGGTGGAGAGAAGCTTATTATTATCCCCCCCCCCCACCCCAATGTGCTGGCTGGCTGGCTGGCTAGCGGTTGGTACATGTGTACATGTGCATGTATACACAGCTTTAGCCGAAAGAGAACCTGAGGCCTGGGTATGCATCCCAGCGGTTCGTTAAACTTAAGCTGAGTTGAAGCTTATCCCCGGGTGTGTTGAGTGCTGTCGTTTGATGTACAGCTTTACCTGGAGACACAAGCTTAGCCTAAGTTTTCTGACTGCTCGCTGACGGTCGACACACCGGCAGCTTTAGCTGAAGGCGGTCTTACACAGCTTAGCTTTGCTTTATTTCCAAGTTTACTGTCATGTTGTATAATACGTCTCTAAGGTTGTCGTTTTGAACTTGGACGTCCCCACTGAAACGTAGTCTCTAATTCAACAAAGACTTTGTTTTTATTTTAGCAGTGTCTTCTGGGGAGTGGAGGGGTTGATTTATATGTTCTAAAAGATTTTGATGTTTTTTCTCTGGGGGTGTTTGTGTGGTGCTTTATCCTGGGGTTTGTTTGGGGTGTTTTATGAGGTGGTTTGTCTAGAGTGTCTTATCCTGGGGGGTTTGTCTGTTTTTTTTTGGGGGGGAGGATTAGTCGTGAGGAGCTTTATCTGGGGGCTCGACAGGTTTTTTTTTGGTGTTTTATGGGAGGAGCTTGCCTAGGGTGTTTTATCGGGGGTGGATTGGTTTTTAAGGCACACTGACTCTGGGGAGCAGGTTGTGGTAGCTAAGGGAGTTGGGAAATGCCCAGACCCTCTCCACCCCCCCCCCCGTCCGTCCTATTCCCCTACGCGACCACCATGACCCAGTCACTCCCCCCCCCTACAACCACCACCCCTTCTTCCCCCCCCCCTTCTATCCGGTTTCCGGCACGACAGCTCATGACACGAGCCAGGCGGGTCATGTGTCACGTGTGTGTGTGTGTGTGTGTGTGTGTGTGTGTGTTGTGCACCGTCCTGTGTGTTGCCTGGCACATCGGGTGTGTTGGCTTGTATAATGAACTTTTTTTTTCTCTCTCTGACGTTGGAGGCGCCAGTCACGGACAGATGTTCTCATCAAGGCCGGGCCAAAAAATGATATATAGAGAGGTCAGTGGAAGAGAAAAAATGATAAGGAGTCAATATAAAGTATTTACTGATTTGCAGAAAGTGGAAAATCATGTCTTTTAGAATGTTGTGGGAGGTAGTTATTGGGAAAGACATGAGAGGGTAGAGAATTCCAAAGCTTCGAAGTGTAGGGAGAGAAACAGTTATCAGAACGGCCCACCCTTGAGTTGCCGATGGCCACACAGTAATCATGTGACGCAGCAGCTTGCCGGGTAATGCATGGTGTAGCTAATGGTGGGGGCACACAAGCAGCCAGCTCTCGGGAGCAAAAAACAAAGTAATACCTAGAGAAAAGGGAAAGTGAACCTACATTGCGGCTTACGACAAGGGGGTCTAGTTTGGAAGTTTAGCATTATAAAGTCTGACCGCTTTCGACTCACCTCTGTCAAATGAGGATGCAGAGCTAGAACCGCCCCAAACGTGAGAGCAATACTCCATACAAGGACGGATCAATCCTTTGTGTAAACGGAGCAGCTGTTCGAAAGAAAAGAAATTTCGACATTTAAACAGGCCTATCAGTTTCTTAGAGGCAGACTTAGCTATTTCTGTAACGTTGGAGTTTCCAGTATAGAGCGGTTGTTACAGTAATACCAAGTATGTTCATTGAGTTAAGAGGTGGAATTACAGAATCTTCAAAGGCGAGAGGAAAATTCCGAGGAATTTTCGCGAGAGAGGTGGACAGAAACTGGGTCTTGGGGGTATTAAACGTAACTAGATTTCGCCTACCCAGCTGAGATATCCTGGCCAAGTTTAAGTTACCTTAGGGGATTGCTCCAAGGGTAGGGGACGGGATATTCCTCGAGTTAGCTAGGGTATTCGGAGGAGCCAATCCTCTACCACCCCTAGCCCTCCCTCTCATTGGCAGCAGAGCCGCACAAGAAAGTGTAGGGGCATAAGAGTATACCTTAAACTTGAAGGGGTTTTGGGAGGGGCCATTACTCAACTACCTGAGCCCTCCTCTCACTGACAGCAGAGTCACTAAATATGTTGCTCCTCTGTAGAAGGCTTTCACACCATCCAGCGGTTGGGACTTGAGGTCAAGTGACCAAAAAAAATCCATACCTGGGGAATTTTTTTGCTGTTTACTAACGTGAGACAGAAGGTTAAGAAGTTACTTGGGTACAAGTGATTCATGATACTCCAAGGAATTTATGTGCATACAGAGATTAAAAAGGCTCAGGACTTTGTGAATCAGTGATATCTTTTAGTCTTAATCTGATTACAGTTAGGTATGTATGTGTGTGTCTTGACTGGAGTTATCACTTCAGCTGAATTTGACAGTTAGTTGTCTATATGTGTGTCTAATTAATATTATATATTCAGCTAGACTTGACAGCTATGTACGTGTATGTGTGTCTTACTAGATTTCTATCTTCAGCTGAATTCTTATAGTTAGGTTTTGTATGCATGTCTACTGAAGTTATAGACTCAGCTAGATTTGACAGTTAGGTATATATATTTATGTCTTTCTATAGTTATATCTTCAGCTGACTTTGTCAAAAGTGTATCCCTTGTACGATCCACAAAACCAAATTTTGGGTATGTCTTTTATTACACGGACGTTTAATAAGGAAAGATAAGTAGGCATGTGAACGTACACATATATTCTGAACAGGAGTATGTCTTGCTTCAGTAGGACTGCTGGAAGTAATGAACTGATACCCGGAGTCCGTACTGAGGGAATAGAGTAGACACTTTATTGTTGGTGGTGTTGATTGCGAGGCCCCCAAAGGTTGTTGTTAATGGTGGCGGTGGTTGTTGTTGTAGTTGTGGTAGAGTTGTGGTTGGGGGATGCGAGTGGTAAGATATGTCCTGGGCGGACGGACGGTGGAGGGCTCTCTGGTGTTTGGTTGGCAACCAACCTACTGCAGGAGGCCACCTTTCCCCCCCACCAGCCTGCACCCCCTCCACCCCCACCCCCCCACACTGCCACAACCATCGCTACTAATCCCACCACCAGGTGTTACTAGCGCCACCGCCGCCACCCCCCTTCCACCGCACTATTATTGTCACTACCATCGCGGTCGCCATACCACCACTCCTACGAGCTCATACAACCATCCCTCCTCTACCCAGTAGATACCTCGGGTCGAGTGGGTGAGAGAGAGAGAGAGAGAGAGAGAGAGAGAGAGAGAGAGAGAGAGAGAGTCCGGCGCACGCTAGATTATTGTCGGGTCAGATGAAAATAAAGAAACTCAGAAAGTCTCAGAATTGTGGAAAGGTTCGTGGCTTTGAAATGGTCTCCTGCCCCCTCACTTTGTTGTACTGGTGGGGGGAAGGGGGGGTGGGTGTTGCCTCTAGGCCAGGAGGTTGGGGGGGGGATGGGGGAGGAAGGGGGGGGGGTGATTGTGGAGGGGAGGGCCGTTCTGTTGACATATGGGTCAGGGTTTGCCGATGAGGAGAGATATCGGTCACTTTATATCGATCACGTGATCGGGAGGTGCGACCTTGGAGGCAGGCACACCTGTGTGCCCGATAACAAAGCTCTTATCGGGGTCGGAGTGGGGGGGGGGAGGAGGGGATGAGGGGTTTCCTTATATCGCGTAGTGGGTCGTGACGACCCTGGGTCTGTGTGTGTGTGTGGGGGGTCGTCACGGGTCGTCGTCACCTGGGCTCCATCCAGTAAGCCATAACTTGATTTCCGTCGGTGCTGGAGAACCCACTTCGGTAGCTGGGTAAGGGAGCAATGTCAGAGGCCACTTCGAGCGTGCAGTATATGTGTGTTCTCAGCATGATTGGCTTGAGTTATTAGAATTGGCCTTTAATGGAGGTACATTTAAGGCATGTATTTCTTATCGGGAGAAGCGGCAATAAAGTTGCGTTGTGTTGAGTTGGTATTATAAGTGTGTGGAGTGGGCTGGTGATTATGTGTGTGTGTGTGTGTGTGTGTGTGAGTGAGTGAGTGCGTGTGAGGGCGTGTATGTGTGTTTGTGTCTGTGTCTGTGTGTGTGTGTGTGTGTGTGTGTGTGTGTGTGCGGGCGGGCGCGTGTGCGTGTACGTGTGTGTGTATTTGCACATTACGGTATATTTATAATTACTTATTTATGCAGCACTACTGCGCTCGTGGGGTCGGCCAGCGCCGGTCTCTTGAACTTTCTCCGTACACAAGTAGCCTTTTGAAGCCTTCTGCATTCACAGTTTCCTCGTTGGCTCTATCGCCCGACCGGTCCACTCCGCCCCACTCGCCACACTTACGCTAAGAGAGGACTTCCTTATATCCCCCCCCTTTTTTTTTTTTCAACGAGCTGCTTCCTTCCCCTTGTAGAATAACCATGGCGAGCTGCTCGGGTTCAAGTGATACAGAGAGAGAGAGAGAGAGAGAGAGAGAGAGAGAGAGAGAGAGACTTTTGAAATGTGTGATAACGTAGCATTTTTGCTTTGCTTTGTTGCCCTTCTCTTCCAATGCTTTTAAAGGGACAGCATTTTATGCTTATCTCAGATAATGTTGAGACAGTACCACTCGGGCCCAGGGTCTGTGTATCAGTGTAACTCACTCTCTCTCTCTCTCTCTCTCCCCCCATCGTGGTGGGGAGCGTTGTAGCCCTCATCTCCCCCCCCCTCATCGTCGTAACTCACTTAATTCAGGCACCATATTAGCTGCCCTTCTCTGGGCACGAAATTAGAATCGTCTTTGCTCCTATCAAGTGGCGCGACCAGACTCGGAGGGGGCGTTGATCCTCGTTTTGGTTTGGGCATTTGAACGGCTCGCCAGACACTTCCTTATCCATGTAACGATAAATTGACTTTTCAAATTGGACTTTGAATTGGTTGGAATTGGTTGCTTTGGACGTGGTTCCCTTATTTGCCGGCAGTCAGTGTGATGTTAGCGAGTGCGTTGATGTTACAGAGTGCCTTGGTGTTACTGAGTGCGTTGATGTTACTGAGTGCGTTGGTGTTAATGAGTGCGTTGGTGTTACTGTGTACGTTGGTGTTACTGAGTGCGTTGGTGTCTCTGAGTGCGGTGGTATTACTAAGCGCGGTGATTTTTTTTTTTTTTTTATGTTGAAGGCTTCAGTCACGGACAAAAGTCCACATCAAGGCCGGGCCCTAATTGAAATAT
>JAYMFT010088609.1:0-14089 GCA_038088735.1 Panulirus argus | reverse complement strand
GATAATATATATATATATATATATATATATATATATATATATATATATATATATATATATATATATATATGTGAGCTTGTATCACCTACCAATTTATAGACAAATCTCTCAAGAGGACGGATGAACAGGTGGGTTGGCTGCGGGCCAGTCGGGTGCCCTGTCCGGGGTGCGAACTCGGTTCACATGCATCGAGTCGCAACGCTCACCACTAAACTATGGCTCTGTGTGTGTTTGTGTGAGTGAGTGTGTGTGTGTGTGTGTGTGTGTGTGTGTGTGTGTCAGGAACGCAGGAAGTGTGGGAAGATCTAATCCTGCGGACGCATCCAACCAGATTTCACTAGGTGTCAAGCGCTCGGGAAAGGGCGACTTTCCACGCCCTTGGTGCCGCCCCTCGTCTGCCAGTACTCTTAAGATTCCTCCCCTCGTCTCCCCTTGTGTCCAACTCACCCACCCTCCCTCCTCTGACTGCCTCCGTCTCACAATTCGCCCGTGTTAACGAGGAAGGAAAACTAACTAACTCAAGAGAATGAGATGATCCAAATCCTTGCGTCCCTTAACTCTAGACCCGAATTGACTCACTGAGGTAGCCAGGCTTAAGGTTAATGAGCAGTGAGTCCCATGAGTCAGTGCCAAGTCTGAAACCTTCCTCTCTAAATTCCTTACAGTGAAATGTAACAGCTGGCCACAGACTCTTCTTCCGCACGACAGAGAATAGCTTCACATATGTTTGAGCCGAGAGTAATACTTACTACACTTCTGCTCACACTCAAAACGTCCCCTTCGGACTTTTCTAACATCAACTCGACTTTTCCGACATCAACTGTCACTGGGGAAACCGCAGAGCGTTCTGTGATCGGCATGACTTGTTGCATAAATTTCGTGTCGATGAATGGGGGCAATATCAGCGAAAACAGACAGATTTACCCTGAAAGGTAGTGTTCTAAGCACCAATGTGCGGTTCTCTCTTTACTACAGAAGCACTGTATCCTTACTAAAGGTTCGTCATAATCTTGAAAATCAGAGCAATTATCAGTGAACTCAGGCGACTTTGCCACCAACAAGGGTAAATTTCAACGCCTTATCTGTTGCTCTACGCTACACTATCGCAAGTCCGACATTCAAGATAATGACTTCACAAACCCAAGTCTTCCTACATGTGTACGATCTTATATTAACGTTGTCGTCGTGTACTAGTATCAATAAATGATTACCATATACCCTGGGGTGTCAAAAGCGCATCCATCTTCAACAAAACAGCTTTTTTGCTGTCGCAAGATTCGCCAGGCCTTTACCTGACATTGGCCCTTGTCACAGGACGGCCCGCTCTCAGTTTTCTTCGACCAGCCTTTACCCCGTCATGAATTATTCACTGACAGTAATCCTAACATGGTCGTTTCGACTGACCGTCGCTCGACCAATATTCCAAAATAACGTGAAGCTGGAAGGACAGAGTGATAGGGGTCTTGAGGTAACGTGGACTGAAAATTCAGGATGGTAAAAGGTATATGTGGGGCAGAATGGACTGGAGCAATGTTGTATACAGGGGCGTATATACACTCGCTACCCTATGCCAGGAACCCAAGTTTAACGATCAAACCCAAAGTGAGGATAAACAGCTGGGTGAACTGGGGGGAAGACTGCCCTGCCCAGGATGCGGACCCGTGCAAGCGCCAAGATCGGTACCGCTAATCACCACACCATGGATTCATCAAATTCATTAAACACGGCCATAGCAGCAATCCAAAGTTCTACCTACACATGACGTACATATATATGATAAAAAAAAACTTGGTTCATCTACTGTAAGGTAAAAATTATACACATTCTTAACATTAGTATTGCTACAACGTCTCTATTACCCACCATGAATATAACCTCTCACTGTGTGCGCCCGTGTGTGTGTGTGTGTGTAATTAATGTTGCTTCTTATGGTAGCAGAAGCTGCCTATTGGTAGGTCCATCCAGGACTGCTACTACCTGCTGACGTCGAGAGCCAAAAACGCCCCTGTGTCTCACTGCTGTCGCCAGTGGCTCTGGCTAGCGCCATACCTAACGCAAGCATGATCTGGGGATGGCAAAACGACGTACCCGTGAACAATAGGACTGGATTTCTGTTCTTCAAGAATTTCTATCGAATCTAAAATTTCATTCTTTTTCTTTGACGACTTACGGAGATATTGAGATACGTACAAAATCTGGCGCACCCTGAGTGTACTACAATAAGTAGACTCATTCCGTTATATACAGTCCTCAAGTACAATTCATACGAGACGTCATTAACAGGGGTTCGCCCATCTCGTACATGATGATAATCAATTCACATGATGGTGTGTCGGGGAGACGCAAGGATGCGTAGCTTATGAAGCAGTTTGGGACTGGGTTCGCTGGATCCAAGACTGCCTCTGCTACCGTCCTCTCTTTCCAACACCACCTCCACCACAACTACAGCCGCCCCATCTATCCCCTCCACAAGACAAAGTATTCCTCATTCTCGTCGTAAAAATCATCGGCCTTGATACGAGAACATTACACTCACAAAGTATTGGTGTGAAGGCAAGCAAAAGTTTGAATTACGGTTAGCGAGAGAGAGAGAGAGAGAGAGAGAGAGAGAGAGAGAGAGAGAGAGAGAGAGAGAGAGAGAGATTAATGAGGAATTTGACTCAGTGTAATAATCTCCGATGACCTATAAGTAAATAGCATCAGAAAGGCAGTTATACAGGGACACAAAATGCAGGCTTCGTTGACAGAGTACCTGAACAGGGGCGTGTGGGTTTTTAATCCTCACTATTTACAGTTGACTGGGAAAGAGAAAACAGGAGTAGCGAGATGGCGACGATACTTGATTGACAGAGGCGGTTGACGAACAAGATTATTACGAGGCGTATGAGTGTGGTGTACCGATCTGGCCATCATCCTGTCAGATAATCAAACAGATCACCACCAGTCTTCTTACACTCCTTTAACGTAAGCAAAACGAAGTCTGAGTGTCAAAAACAAAATGAAATATTCAGAGGATCCCCCCCGTGCCTCCCATTGCTATGCCTGCCAGGGTGTACCTTGGCTCAACAAACAACATTACCAATTCCGCTCAGTTCAGCCAGACTGACCACACCTGGCGAGTTCCTCTGCTCTCCTCTCTCCTTTCTTCTCTTCCTCTCTCCCTATTTAGTCATATCTACTTTCAGTATAATACATGGCGTTCCTTCAAAGCTTATTTCTTTTTTTATGCGGCTGCTTTACTGAGGGGAAGTGGTAGATGATGTGGGATACTATTACTATCCACCAGCAGATAACCTTAAAGTAGACCATCAGGTCTTCTGTTACGTAGCTTTCCTATGTACTCTCCGTCGCCCAAATCGTTCCGACCCATTTTTTTTTTTTAATTCTTTTGACGATGTGATTACTTGTCCGCTTCCATATCCTTTATACACATTACAAAATTTACATCCGGAAAAAAAAAAACACGACAGTGCTTGGCGCTTCAAACTACTACACTTAACACGACATCAGCGGATGTAACAGCCCATTCGTCTCCTGAGCACGTCGTCCTCAGCATTCACAATACACAGCGTCGGATTCGCGTTGCGTGTGAGAGTCGAGCCTTGAGCCTTACGGTCACCTCAAGAGCTTCGATCTCACGCCCCAAGGTGACAGTGGCAGTGATACCCCCCCCCCTTGACTCAGGGTGTGAAAACCGTTCACCATCTACGACACAGTCAAAGTCAATCAGAACTCTCAAAAACGTTTCGCTCAAATCCCATTAGCACCATACACAAAAACAAAAGATCAGTGCAATTACGTATCAATTTTGAAAATAATATTCATAATTCAATATGAAAAAAATAAAGATTCTGTTCATATTAGTCAAAACCTTATTTTCTAAAACCAAAAAATACATCTAAATATTTTTTTTTCATGATTATGGGAATCACAGCCCAGTAGATTATCCCCAAAAATCTTTTGAAATGTCTACATTTTGATTTAGCGTCTGACAGAAAAATCGAAAAACAGTTACAAATAAAGATAACAGTCCATGTTGTGCTGCGCGGCACTCTGGTGTACCAAAAGTCTGCTGGTCTTCAAGTTAAAATGACGCTGGCCACCGAAATTCATTTATCCCATTTTCCCAAACAACATTTTCTATGGCATCTCTACTCTTCAGCGAATTCACTTCTCACATTTTCCAGTGCCTGCTATTCCAGCAAGGAATTACTTTAAGTATTATACTTTATGAATCACACTCTTAAGCATTTCTGTGATCTGTATTCAGACCACTCGCGTTTACAGTCTACTAAGTATTTCTGGAGCACTGAGCATGTCCCAGTCGTGCGCATGTTTTACTGAGCGATGACGGTAGGTGAAGGACCTCTGCACGTTTTCTAGTTCGGTAATTTCTGCCGCTTTACGTGGTGATGTCTGAGCAGGTTTTATTTTTTTTTTTTTGTGAGTGTGGAAAAAGAAAACAAAGAGTTTTGAATAACATTATTTGTCTTTTTCTATTTTTCAGATTTTCTCGTCTTTTTCCATTTTCTTCAGATTTTCTCAATTTTTTTTCAAAATTCTAAGATTTCTCTGTGGTTTTCCATAGGTCAGGTAATCCACCAGCATCACGTATATGCGTCTGACACATCGAATGCAATAAGATCAGCCCTCTCCGTACTGCACGTATCTGACAAGCGTCTTATTCTCTCTAAAAGTTCTTCCTGTGACAGCGTGGATACCTTCCTTAAGCAGAAAATCAGGTTCTTTTTGAAGACGCTCTGAGAGACGTGGCTGATGTCTGTAGGTATCTAGAACCACGAGTCGTCAACGATAATTACATGATTCTCGTGCCATCCTCGGCGGATGATGCGTTGGTACGTTTTGCTTTGCTACTAATGCGAGGTGTAATAACAACGAGGAACTGCAGAGGAAGAGACACTGTCCAATTAACTATCACTTTTGGGAATCTTTTAAATAACTGGAAAAAAAAGCGTTTTATTGAGCTCTAGGTAACCACACTCATTTGCATATTTGTTTCTGAGGTAACTACTGTATAGGAAGAATTCTAAGGAGGGTAATTATTCGTATTAATAAAAACTGATTCGTATTCTTCTTTGGTTTATACGAACATTTCGTATTTTCCAACCTCATTCCAGTATGGTTTTCCCTCTATCCGCCATGATGGTGGGACTGGACGAAGCTTCAGACTCTTCAGGAGTTTCGGATTTAAGTTTCTCCTTCCTGAAATCGCTCCGCTCGTCCGTGGAGAGCTCAATATTTTCCTCCCGCTTTGTCCTTCTCGTAGATTTTTTTTTCTCCCAACGGGATGTGCCTGACGCAAGAGGCCAGCAGCACCCTATCAAAAGAGCCCCCGGTGTGGTGGCTGGTTATTCGGACACAGGCGGCCCCCCCGACCTTACACCGACAGCTTTATCTGCATTCAGCCGGACTCAACACAACAATCGTCACACACACACACACACACACACACACGCCGGCATGCATGGCTGACGCGTCTCCCGCTCTGGCGTCGTTAATGTAACCCACGCAGACAGGTCACCTGAGCCCGGGGAGGCCGTATTACGCATGCGTAATCTACTGAGGCCTCTGGGAGGGGCTCTGCTACTTCTTTACTGCCTGTGGCCCCCCCCCCACCCCACCCACTCACACACACACCATGGGAGTGAAAGCCGCGCCTTAAACACGCCAAGGGACGTGATCCCACATGAGATACGATGCTACCGCGACTGTTGAGGCACACCTCATCCAAACCCACGTTAATGTCTCTCAACCTGGCAGAACGCTGAACTAAGATACAGATTCATTTCATGGATAAGGTTAAAATTTCTTTCCCGATATATAAACACCACGGAAGGGACATTACTTTAAAAAAAAACAGCACATTTCAACTACTCCTTTGTTTCTTGACGCAGTTTAACTTTTCAAAGAATTTCTTTACACAAAAATCGCAAGGGGGTTGGTTATCTTCGAGAAAATGTACACCAACTATAGAAGAAATTCTGAATGACATCAAGGCTTTCATGTCTCTTGAGTAACCACCACCACTAACACTGTTCGGTATAATATGCATTTGTGTGTCTACTGTCATTACTTAAGCAATACTACGAATCTGTAATTCGATATTTTGGTCTTCATGACTTGAACAAGCACCAAATGGTATATCATAAAAAGATAGGAACTTTAATATCTCCTCTGGGATAACGTACATTAAGTGCTACTAGCCTAGCGCACGAACCTTGCTATTTCATTGCTATGAGAATGCAACCAGCGTTTTAATGAACTAAATCGTTAATTGCCTTAAGCAGATGCATGTAGGTCCACCTGCATGACATCTATTGTATCCCTAATCTACCTAATCTATTTTATGTTCAAATATATATAACGGCAATGTTTTTTAATTAATTATACCACTTTTCAGGATTATCATGAATGCTAGACCAATAAGAATTCTCTCAATTTGAAATGATCTTAAACTGATGTAATCTTGGTCTTCCATTTTCACTGCGCTAGATTCATTCAGTTGGCTTACGTCTACTTGTAACGCAGTGATGGTATCGTCGGGGTTGTTGACCGGGCCTTGTGGTTATTTACTAAGCCGTCCGTCGGGCAGCCGGGGCCTACAGAGTTAGCATAATGAACAACGTCCTCGATTCACCCTGCAGTTAAAAGTCTACAAATACGGTAGTCCGTTACATCTCTCGTCGGGAGAAAATAACGCCCTTGCTTTAAAAAGCGCGTGCGTGCTACACAAGGGGAGCGGAAAAGCCGCTGACGGCGTTACTGGGTGACATGTCACAGGGGCACGTCAGAGCATGACGACAACACTCGGCCGGAGGAGGAGATCTCGTAATGAGATCGAGCGCTCGCAAGGCAAAACTTTCTACTCCTTGAGCTGACCGATGCCAAGGGCGATGCCAAAGGGGGTAAAGACGTCACCAAGCACCTTGGCGACGCGTCACCATTTGCGAAAGCATCCAGGGATCCTGCTAATGACCAGTCTCCGACGCTCTCAGTGACGTGGGGGCGTGACGTCAATCGCTATCACTCCGCCTTGGGACGCCAGCGCATCACGTGTGCTATTTGGTCGGTAGGCTGGCTGGCGGGCGGGCCGGGCAACCTCCCTCACGAACAACACAACCTCCCTCCAGCGTCACGCTACAGTTCCCTAGTACCACCATGTCGCGCCACACACACTACGTAAACCTCTTTCCGACACCAGAGGTTAGTTAGGTCAGAATGGGGAAGACCTTGGCCTTCGGCATGTGTTTACTTTTGCCCCTGCGGAAGATAACCAGAAAATGTGCAGACAATCCGGAGCCACTTCTCAACATGCCCTCCTTCTGTTGACATGATCTTTTATGTCAAGCCTTTTCATGGGAGTGTGTGGCCCAGGATCTTGGCCTGGTAACATTCTGTGAGACAGCTGTCTGAGGTCAGTCGTGCTGTATGTATGGTCTGATGCAGAAAGGTTATACCACTCTTCTGAGTCTACCAATGGCAGACTAATTTTCGTAATCGTGGATATGGTTTCTGTTTTCTTCAGGCGTTAATTTCAAAACTGACCTCCACGTGTTCATGAATTCCTTGTTGTTCCTGACTCACAGGCGTTTCTCTGTCGTAGTCTAAATCTGTCACGATGCTTTTGGGTCATGGTAGTACATTCGCGCTGAGGCACTGGTCGTGTTTCCCCTATGCTCGCCGTCCTCTCCATCTGTCTTTCCCGTTGAAGTCAGCTGTAGGCCTTTTCCACGGCTGGTATACTACACAAGTCGGAGGGAATGGGCAATCGGCACGGTGGAATGGAACATGTTATCTCTCTCTGACTTCTTGAGCGAGCGGAGGGTACCTTGCTGGCGGGCACAGCTGCCGAACGCGCTATCCGTGCGGCTTCACCAACATGTGCCTAACGCCTTACGAATTCTTCAGTTTCCTTCCCTCCGCTGAGGTGATCCGTTATCTGTTACACCCCGCTTGTCGTACCGGTTGCTGCTGCCCCCCCCCCCCTTACGTACACCACAACTCTACGTACACGTCGGGCCTGGTTTGACTAAGACGGATCTCGCGATGGTTTACGTCTTAAACGATGACCAATGTACAGGACACTGTAAATGAAATAAGCGGTCAGCTACATGGGTCACGCATGAAAGACGAAGCCAGCAGAATAAAGCACATAGTAAAATTCCTCTTGTTTCCTGCAGTCAATAAAGAGCCAAACAACGAAAAAGACATCGTACAATGATCGTCCATACATTGGACTTCAAGAAGTATTGTGACATTTTAAAATAAAAATCGTTGTTTCTCAAAGGCACTTTACAAAACTGGGTACAGTTAAGATACAACACGAAGCTTCCACCACACAGTATACCCCTACAACCATATGAACCAACTTCAGACGAACAATGACAAAGTGTCACCAAATCTGGAAAAAAAATCGTACCAACAGAACATATGAATATATCTATCGTTTTTCCTGATTTCAGAAGATATGAAATTGGTAAAAAAAATAATTGTTAATCCAAGAGCTAGTTGCCTCTGCTGGAACGAACAGAACACACAACTTTCATCTATAAGATGTGAGGTAATACCTTATTCAGGGCGTCTCCCTAATACTGGTTGTTACTGGATGAATGACGTTGTGCGGGTACTGGCTGTTGCTGGATGACAAGTGTGCATGTACTGGTTGATGAATGACCGTTTTTCGCAGGTACTGGGTCTTGATGGATGACAGTGTCATGTAGGTATTGTATAGTGATGGATGACAGTGTGATGCACGTACTGGCGGATGATGGATGAGAGTATTCAGATACTGGTTGTTGATGGATGATATTGTGAAAGTACTTGTTCTTGGTGGATGACAGTGTTATGTATGTAATGGATGTCGCTGGATGATAGCGCGTGGGCATCGCTTTAAACATTAAAATCACTGCGTTACCCCTTTGGTCCACATACTGTCATCCTGATGTGAGATAACAGAGAAAGTTCCTTAAGAGACGGGCGCCTCACGAACGTAAACTCACCCTATACAGCGGAAACAGGTAAGCACACAAGATGAGAATGCAAACAAGAACACATGAACAGGGAAAACCAAGGGAGTAAGGGAGCAGAATCCCTATAAGCCCCTGGCGGACGTGTTCCAACACTAGTCTTCAAGCAAGCCATCTTCCTAAAGGAAATTCACTGAAGCAGTCATTAAAAAATCCTAAAAAGACAAAATCCCAGGCAGGACAGAGAGTTACAGTCCCATTTCGCTCCATCAGACACGAGGGAAAAAAATCAAAAGATGGTGAAAAAGAAAAGGATATTATACCCGGATTTGTAAAAGATAACAACATAGGCATCAGGAACTACCTCTGATACTACCATAGCGAGTAAATAGATAATGAACAATGATACCACAGCTACAGTCTGGAGAGCATCTGACAATTCTTCACAGAACGGCCTTAAAATCAAAACAATTCAATCCAACTTCAACGTTACACTAAAACAACTGACACGACTTAAAAACAGGTAACTTATAGTAGGGTGATTACAAGAGAGGTATTT
Organism: Panulirus argus; assembly: GCA_038088735.1. NCBI lineage: Eukaryota > Metazoa > Arthropoda > Malacostraca > Decapoda > Palinuridae > Panulirus > Panulirus argus. The sequence continues at coordinate 4,543 of JAYMFT010088609.1, read as the reverse complement.
GAAAAGTTCAGACGAGAGCCACGGGGAGGCGGAAATTGCTTCTCCTCACGTCAACACGATTTCCATGGCGTATGGAATAAGGAAACAAGAATAACAAGTTAAAAGAGCGGGGGAATAGTACCAGGGGAAAGGAGAGAGAGAAGATAAAGCCGAAGATGATATAAAGGAGGATACGAATGGGAGAGAGAGAGTGTGTGTGTGGTGAAAGTGGCAAACAAGAGCCCAGCCAACAAAACACCACACACACAAGCGCCGGAGGGCAGGTACTAAGAGTGTATGGGACGCGCGCATGCGTACCGCGGATGGGCGCGCGCGCCGTCCCGTCCCGCTCAGCGGGGTGTGGCCGGGTCAGCCAGCAGGATGGAGAGAGGTGTACGATAGTTTTTGCTCCGGGAATGACGCAACACTTTCCCCAGGCCATCGTAACTACAACTGAACTGCCATTAATGCGGGAAACATCAAATCTCTCCTTCGTCAAAAGTAACATTGTTTTTTTTTTCTACCAATACCCAAGTTCAGTATTTCCTATCACTGGTCACATATCAAACCAAGGGACTTAAAAATCCTTAGGAGTGGAAAAGCGGATTATGACTACTTTCTAGGGCGAATGTACGGACGCAGCTGACCTTCCCGTGGGCGTGGTAATGGTCCGAGATCCAATGGAGGGTCATAAAAACCCACTTACTCTGCAGCAGTCTAAAGCTTTACCTTGGCACGCTCGGCGCACGAAAAACCCGAGGTGTGTCCCGTCGGACACTAACGACACTAACGTGCGTGTGTCGCGCGCTCTTTTGCACAGCAGTTATTTGGTGCCTCTTCCCCCAACCAAGTCGCGACTCCCGATGTCTGACGGACGAATGGACAGCTGCGACAAAGCGAAAGCGATCTTCAAGGACCTACCATACGACGCGGGCGACACAGAGAGACAGGTAATATAATTAAGTGGTGAGAAAAAAGAACATATCATCACGCAGCGTAGAATTAACATTATAAATCGTACGAAGCCTTGGCCCTCACCTGACCAGGGGCTTCCTAGGAAACAATTATCGCTGGTGGCCTGAAAATCGGGTCGACGATAGCCTATCGTCAAGTCGGGGTAACTACTACTAGTAAACTGAGTGACTGGTAGACAGTGTTCTGGGTAACCTTAGCAAGAGTTGGAGGTCTCATGGAATGCCGACGAGGGAACGTGAGCGAGAAGTGCAGATAGGCCAACAAGAGTAACCACTAGCAACCCTAAGCGAATATGTAGGTCTAACGGACCACCTTCTTGGTGCCTGTGCGAGAGAAGGAGGTCAGCTGGAATGCCCACAAGGAACCTGTGCGAGGGGGAGGACGCTCACCAACACACCCAAAAGCAGCCTGGGCTGCAACAGGGCGTCATGCAGCCCCTCCACACATTAGTGTGAAGGTCATCTACTTCAGAATTCCATCATGGAACAACTTTCTGGCGCCGTAACGTAATCCGCACGATAAACTATGCCTTATTCGGTTTCTACGGCTATGACGTTGGTCAATTGCAGGATGCCTAAAAAGGATAACATTAGAAAACGAATAAGATCTTATACGGTCTGTCGGACCCCTGGATCCTCCCTGTCGAACCTCTGGATCCTCCCTGTCGGACCCCTGGATCCTCACTGTCGGATCCCTGGATGCTTCCTGTCGAACCCTTGGATCCTCTTTGTCGAACCCCTGGATCCTCTCTGTCGGACCCCTGGATCCTCCCTGTCGAACCCCTGGACCCTCTCTGTCGGACCCCTGGATCCTCACTACCGTACCCCTGGAACCTTGCCATCACTCCTCCCAGTTGTCCATCGTCAAATAACACTTTCCCACCATTCTCTGTCGTGCACTCGCATATCATCTCCTCTCTCCCCGACGAACTCCATCACCCCTCTCTGTTGGACTCCATCACCCCCTCCTTGTCGGACTCCATCACCCCCTCCCAGTTGGACTCCATGACTGTTGCATCCTCTCAACCCTCCCCTGGCACACCATATCCCAATTCGACGTCAGTTCAGATCACCTGTCCCTGTCAAACTCTGTTCACACTCCCTGTTACATTCGCTTCACCCTGTCTCTCCCAATTACCCCTAAGCGTCCAAATTCGCCATCATCCGTGACAATTCCTTTCTCCCTTCACTGTGAGACCCGGTCACACCTTTCTAGCTTTCTCACGCAATCTACCTCTTCAAAATCCTCTATACCCCTTAGTTACCAAAGTCACCTTCTGTCAACCATCAGGCGTTATCTAAGGTCGCGTGCTGGAGACTTGTGACCAGCAGATCAGCAGAAGGTGTGTACGCTAATGACCAACGATTGATCCGGACTACGAAACTGGCTGGTCGTAATGGCTGCACGAATCATAGCAAGTGAGGCCACCCATACAATGGCAAGGCCTGCACCGGGGAATGAACAATCCTGGCTTCAACAACACCGCCTTAATTCAAGTCTCCTCACGGACGAGAGAAAAATGGCCCAGAAATCATTTCATACTAATCAGGGTGGGACAATACACACTGGGCACGTTTGATATGTACAGGAATGCTCGAGTACAGACAGGTCCACGTACACTTACGTGGACGAAATCATAATGCTAATGTTAAGCAGAAGCCTTATAAAGAGATACGAGTGAACCTAATTACTGGCTACTTGGTATTTCCCTCAGACACAGCAACAGCCAGGGCAGTACTGGTCAGCGTTGCCACAAGCGACATCTGTATAGTTGCTGCTGCTGCTGCTCTTTCCTACGATGGATTGTTCACAATAACTGATTCTCAATCGTGGTCACTCGGCCCTCAACTTCGGCCACGTTTCTATCAAACTGAGACGAATGCGAGGAAAAGAGAGGTCGTCGGTTCCCTCTAAAGAGAGGAAGGTCAGAGGTAGTTAAGAGAGAATTTTCTTTTATCAGTTGATCTCACCTGAGGACCACAGTACTGGTGGCTAAAAACAGAGGAGGCACAAGAGGTAGTTACTACGGTAATTTTCCGTCATACACTCTTAACCTTCTCTTGAGGTAATTAACCATTAGTTAAATAACTAAGGTTTATGCAGTATTATGTTACGATTTCTCAGTTAAGACCATCTCTCTCTCTCTCTCTCTCTCTCTCTCTCTCTCTCTCTCCCTGACGATCTAAAACGTATAATCATGTAATAGAGGTGGTTGCAGAAAGGAACAATATTATTCATCACGCAAGAATTTGTGGGGAGCGCCAGAGTGCTTGCCCTGCCATTTCGACAAAATCTTGTCGTAGGGACTCGTAGGCTGAGTCTCTCTCCCTCCCACCCGACTGAAAAAGGAATATAAATAAGACTATGGCCCCCGCACTGTCTTGCTGACCAAACCAAGCCACCGCCGTCAGGGCGGAGCAAATGTTTCCATCGCATCTCGCTGACGGGGATAAGTGACTGTGCTGCGTGTATTGAGGCGGTGACGGGTCACACTCTTCCAGTCACTCGGCTTGACTCGTGAGGCCCAAATACCGTACCAATAGCGCGTTACACAATACCCGACACGCTGTATAGCGACCCGGAATATTAACGACGCCTTTGGTGTCTCGATGTTGGCTGCCATCAGGGAGTGTGAGGACCACTGAGAGAGAGAGAGAGAGAGAGAGAGAGAGAGAGAGAGACCTCCGGAATATTTGGCGACTGCGGTGGGTAACCATCGTCATGAAGCCCCGTCCTGCCCCTGCTGGTGGTTATCGCGGTACCAATCTTTCTTGACCTTCAGCGGTGACGGTGGCCATCTCTCGCAGGAGTGGACGACCCATGGCGAATAACGTATCAGCCGTAATGCGATTTCTTTTATGCCGCGGTCTGTTTTCTGTTAAGGCTCTGGCACCGAGGATGTGCAAATGTCAACTGGTGGTAGGTAGGTAGAATGTGAGCTGCTGCTATGTGTCAGTCATATTTCTCTGGCTTATTAGCACTTCTTTAAAGACCTTAAAAGGTTGGGTGAAATTAAGACTGTAGTCTACACACGTCTCGTGATCCTACTGGCACAATATCTAGTATGACTGGCTTCACAGAACCTCTGTAACATGCTCCCCCCTCTCCACCTTTTTTTTTTTTCCTTTTTTTTTTACGGAAAACAGAAATCTCTTCACTCATCAAGATGAGATTCCCATTCGTGGATCACGATCAATTACGTCTTCAAAATGGGCGATGTGAGAGGCAAGCTGCGTGACTGAGTGAGTGAGTACGGGTGTGTGTTGTGTGTGTGTGTGTGTGTCTGTGGTGACAGCTGGGGGGAGGGGGAATAATTCATGAAGTTCCCTGAGGACTGGTGCGACAAGAACGACATCTTGCGTCACCTACACTTACAATCCTCCTCGACCACAATATCACTCTCTCTGCATTATAAGAACGTTTCGAAAACTTAAGTAGTATGCTTATTAAATCTAAAATTTCAAAATGCACGCTTAAACGTTAAAAAGTGCAACAAAGCTGAAATATGTTAGTAGCTAGACCACGGAATACTCGGCAAGCTGCTGCGTCACATGATTATTGTGTGGCCATCGGCAACTCAAGGGTGTGC
>JAYMFT010088598.1:0-14089 GCA_038088735.1 Panulirus argus | reverse complement strand
GTAAAGTGTAGTCAGAGGAGTATACCGTAAATATGTAGGGGTCATGGAAGGGGCCATTACTCTACTACCTGAGCCCTCCCTCTCGAAGGCAGCAGAGTCATTGTATTTATCATTTCTAGAAAAGTTATAGGACACACTTAACATTGATAAGGAATGATAAGTCCATCATTATATCATGCATTTTCAATAAAGCTATACTGGGAAAAGACTCGTATTTCATGTACATAATATAGTAATCAATAACAGGTGTAATCGGTAATATCCTCCTGTGTATGTATGTATATATGTATAAGTTGATATGTATATATATGTATATATATATGTACGGTGCATATGTGTGCATGTATGCAGTGTCTTGGCATTTGCCCTGTCAAGATCAGATGTAGTGTCAACAGAAGTGTTTGAGGCAGGAGGCTTTCACATTGATCCTTTCTTTTGGAGTGGCACCCCACATGAATCTTTTTGCCAACAGGACCAGTTTGTAACTACTGACATATGTATCTCCAGCTTTAGATATTATGGCACTTGCAACAGATGCTATGTCCATGGATTGGAATTTCTGCAACCAGATTTTTTTCTTTTCCCTCAGTACATCTTTTAAGAAAAATTTTTCTGAGACTCATTGGTTTTTATGATTTTAGGATGTATGTGTGTGTGTGTGTGTGTGTGTGTGTGTGTGTGTGTGTTTTACAAAAAAATGTGCAAGTAGGATGAATCTAGTTTACATTTCCAGTGGAATTTCATAGCCTTGAAACTTTTTTAAAAGATGCACCAGCATATTTTGTTTGTTTGTACCTTCCACAGAAATTATTACAACTAGTTCCTAATGTAGTTCCTGTATGCAAATGACATTAATATAACTTTATGCCACTGGTAAAGAAATTTATATCTTACCCTATGTATCAGTTGTCAGGATGAGTATTCATATATATTTCTTGTAAAGTGCATTCATTTGTTGACTACTGACAGCAATTATATACTGTATTCCATGGAAAATTTTTGGCCTTGATGTGCAGACATGTTTTGGAAAGTATTTACTCTGTGTTTGATTTCAAAATTACAAGATAACCTTTGTATAATCATGCTTAGTTAGTAAAAAAGTAACTTAGGAGTGTGATCTATATGAAGATTAGGTTGCCTCCTATACAAAAGAAATTATGTCTTCTAAAGTTGAAATTGAGCAAAAGATCTGAAGCCTCTTTATAGAATGTCTACAGTATCATTAGAATACTTGCATACTTTGCTCACTATTATTTATCTTTTGTAGAGGGTGAAAAACTTTTGAATCTATGGATACACTTGACAACATGTCTGCCCGTAGGTTCTATACACTGCAAGATAGGAAAGCTTTAAGTTAGTTGTTGCCATAGCTAGGTAGAATCAGTCAACATGGCAGTGAAACCTAAGTGTTTCAATGGCTAACTGCTGTTAAGCACTTGTCTGGGCTAGTAAGGTCCATTACACTTGGAATATGTTTAACTCTTTCTGTTTTTATTCCATGTCCAAGTTAGGATCAGGAGTAGTGGAAACTTTAGCTTGCCCTGTCAAGGTTCAGAAAATCTTCTCTCAGAATATAGAAACCATATCATTTGGCTTCATAACCCTTGTCAGCCCCAGAATTGATGAAGGTCTTTTGGAATATGAATGCATTGTTACCTTTTTGGTTCAAGCTGTTAACTCTCTGTAATGAATGTCTTTTTCTGACAAAAACAAACATATCTTTATTTTTTGTACTTTACTTCATTGAAAAATTAAAGAGGCCTGTAGAGATTTTACCAAGTATAATAAGAAACAATTATGTTTTATTTTGTTGTACCAGTGACAGTGAACTAGCACGCTTGGATCGTCTTCAGGAAAGCTTAGCTGCATCGGAGGTGGAAAGGGAAAGCCTACATACAGAGAAAAGAAAACTGGAAGAGGACATTTCAAAGTTGAAGGTATGGGCTTTTGTTGTGTAGAAGTACATAAAGATATGGTAATTAGACCAGTTAATGATATTGTTTTACATTGTATGGTAGTTAATCCCTATTAACTGGGGAATGTGGCCACTGGAACCAGAGTTGATTGATATGATATTTAAGTTGAATGTCTTAGAAATGCATGTCTTTCTGGTTTCAAGAGTTATTAACTTGTACATTTGATATAAGGCTTTTATGTAATGTAATTGTGAGGAGCAAGTTTACTCCAGGGAATTGGGGTTCCTTACATTTTACTAGCTTATAGGGGATGGGGATGGGTACCCATAGATCTGCAATTTGATTTCCTTTGAAGGTGCTCCTTGGATGTAAATAGTGCATTTAGATTTTTTTATGACAAGGTACACAGTTTTTTTATGATAGAGTGGAATTTTTTTTAGATCTGTGAGAGGGTTAGGTGGTGACTTTCGTAGACTGATTGTTATTTTGACTTTAAGGTAGTTTGAAATCAGTGCAGTAGATAGTTTTTACTCTAACCTCTCTATTGTTGGTAGGAGAACATGAGGAATGTTGATTATATTACATTCCCATCACATAGAATGTGATTTCAGTTGTTGGTAAAGATGATGCATCAAGTGATTCAGATCAAATACTAATGTAAGGATAATGTGATTTAGGTCAAATGCTAATGTAAAGATAATTGATAATTGTATTTTTCCCCTGAAACATTATCTGATGATTAGATCACATATTTTGTTCAGTCATATTAAGCAGTCTTATGATTTTCTCTTGAAAATTATGATCTGATCAGATTTCAACCTTTTTTTTTTTATAAATGACCATATTAAATGATCCATTAGAGTTTATGTAGAATGCTAATTTAGCTGAAACTGGCTGTAACTATACCTTTGATATTTATGTGATTCATTTTCTCTTATGTCAACAAATGATACTTATATTTAGATTACCTACTCTCTCAAATAGTGCCAGAAAAACTGTTAGCAGTGGATAGCTACATTAGGTAATATGGAGATGATAAGGACAGTATTCTCTATAGCCTTTAGCAAATGGGCCTTAAAAATGGAGATGATAAGGACAGTATTCTCTATAGCCTTTAGCAAATGGGCCTGTAAAGTGGTACTACGTTGAAGGAGATTTGGAGCAGGTAATAGATTACTAGCTGTGGGAAAAATCTATTATCTCTTCTCAGCATGAGTTAATTTTTGTTGTTATGGTATTCAATCCAAGAGAAATATTTTTTTTTGTTTCTTTGCCTGCTTGCCAAATTTACGGCCATTATATATCCAGGTACTGATTACATATGCCATAAACATGCATAAACAGTGTATTCTTACAATGATGTGTAAAGTTTGCATCATATTTTCTTTTTGGATTTTCAGGTTGAGCATTTTTTAAGTATAATTGTCAGATATTAGTACAGTGGTTAACTTACTGGTGGTATGAAATTTTTGAATATGTTAAATTTGCCAATATTTTTCTCAAAAGATTGGACCTTATTAGTTCATGAGATAAAAGTTTTGTATGAGATGGCAGAAGGACAACATTATCCACAATAATATTATATTTCAATTAATTGTTCTTCCATGTGTTGAGCTCAACCTCAGCTCCATCATAGATCAGATTTCCATTTCATTAAGTACTATAGCATGTAGTTACACACACAAAAAAAATGGAGGTGTGTTATTTGAGAGTCTCTTTTCCAAGTCTATACAGATTCAGGCAACATTAAGCTTATCATTTCAAAGGAGTCTATATTTCCATGCCACTGGAGTTAGCATAGCCTTTGGGTACAGGAGTCTTTATACATATCCTGCAGGACATTAGGACTCTCATAGAAATTGGTCCTAGGGTAATTATAAATGAATAAATAAATTCAAACCACCTACAGATGTGAGTCAGATCACAATATGTTAAACATTCCAACCACCTATTGATGTTATCATTTTGAAAAAATGGTAATGAACACTTTTTAGGACTTTTTAGCAGTGTTGCAAGTTACCTGGCATCAAGTGATGGTGAGCATGGTTACATTATGTGTTTGGTAATAGCTGCTACTGAAGGCTACAGTTGTTTATAATATAGTTTTAGGGCACTGTGCTAAATACAAATATTTCCTTCTAACTAATTTAGCCAGCTTCTGCTTAAAGAAGAAAAACATATCAAAACTCATTTTTTCAGTATTTTTTTATGCTATGATGTATTCAGGGATATCTACACTGGTTTTATTTTGAAATAATACGGAGTTATATCTAATCACTACTGTTGCTTTTCATTCTTATTAAATTTTTTTTTTTGAAATCCATACTCACTCCATCACAGACTCACTATTATTTTTAGTATCATTGATTTTTAAGATGCAGTTCGATATCATTGAAATGCATGACTGAATTCTGCAGTATGTTGATTATGTATTATTACCAGTGACCCATGAAATCACCCAAGACTAAGAAGTGGAACTGTAGTTCATTAGTTATGGAGACTCTATTGCCGTGGCCACCATCTTAAGGGAATTATATATTTGACTCCATGCATATATTAATTAACTCTGACACTTATGCATTTTAAGAATTATGTTTAATTTTATTTATTTTTCAGGACATTGAGGAGGAGAAAACAAATCTAGTCATACAAAAAGACAAATTAGAGGAAGAAGTTAAGAAGATACAGATTTTGGAAACTCAGCATTCTAGTTTGTTACAGGAAAAAAACAAACTTGAAGAAGACTTTAATACCAAGATTAAGAGCCTTGAAGTTGAGAAGGATCAATCGCTCCAGGAGATAAAAAGACTGGAAGGAGATATTCAAAGCCTGAGAAAGTCTGAGGAAGAGAAGTCTAGGCTAGGTGGAGATGTTCAAAGACTAGAGGCTGAACTTACTAAAATGATGCAAATACAACAAAGTAACACTGTGTTAACATCAGAACTTGAGAAAATTAAAGAGGAAAAAGCAAAGTTGTGTTCTGACATTAAAGATATGAAAGAGGAGGTAAAAGTTAAAAAACAGTTAGAGGAGGACAACATAAGATTAAACTCTAGTATTAAGAGTTCGGTTGAGGAAAAAAATAAGCTTATGATTGATATGCAAAGACTTGAGAATGAAGCAGCAGTCAGAGTGAAAGATCTTGAGGGTGACCATGATAAGGTACAGGAGACATTGAAAACATTACAGGAGGATAAAAAGAAAGTAGAAGAGGAGAAGGCAAAGCTAGAGGATGAAGTGAAAAAACTGAGATTAGTGGAGGAAGAGAAAAAGAATTTGGAATCAAAAAATATAGTTCTGTCCCAAACAATGGAGGAGCTTAGAATCAGGTATGTAATTGTTTTTCATCAATTTTGTTTTCTAAGAATAATTTTTTTCTTTTTGTAGAGAATAAGATTGTTGTTATGAAATTATGGATGTGTGTATGTGTATCTATATGTGGACACCTGCATACTTTCATAGTTAATGTATTGTTAATCCATGTGGTAACACCATGAGTGAGAAGACGCCATCATCTAGACTGTGTCCTTTTCTGGATGGAAGAGAGTATAGCCATATCAATAACCTTTTCATCTTACCTTGCTTCTGTATGGAGCACAACTTTGCAAGAGCAAGGGAGAGGGTGGCATTTATGACAAAGGAGTTGTGGGACAGTGATAAAGAGTATGAGGATTTAAGTTTGATTGGTATAGTGTAGAATGAACATTGATTACAAGAGGTGGGTGATTGTTTACTGAAAGGACTGAAGATGAGAAGGGTTGTTTTGGTAAGAATTGAGTGAGGGCTTTGGCACCTTTGATGCAATGAATCATATTTTGATGGCAGGGGCTCTGACTACAAGTGTGGGTGGTTTGGTGATCAAGGGTATAATTTGGGATTCCAAATATTAATGAATTTCATAGAGAATAAGATATTGTTTTGGAAGGATGTGAGTAGTGTGAGAAGAACAAGAGAACAGTTAGGGATGACACTGAGGAGAGCAGATGGAGAGATGTTGAAAGGCAAAGGGAAGTGAAAAGGAGCTGTTAGATGATTGGTTGGCAGAGATGGTGTGTGTGGGATAAGATATCATTATAGAATGAGAAATTCATAGCAAATGGTATGATGAAAAGAAAGAAGGAAGCAAAAGTTTTAGGTAAAATGAAGTGGGGCAAAGTGGGAGAAGTGGATTGGATTGCAGATGAGTTTCTTAAGAAAGAGAATACATGTTGATGATTGGTTAGTCAGGCTTTTTATCATTTTTATGTTAGTTAGTTAGGTTTCTCAACATTGATATGTCTTAAGGTGAGTGCCTGAGGACAGGTAGAATGCATGTATAATGCCTGTATATAAAAGCAAGGGGGAAAAAATGAATGCTCAGATGACAGAGGTATGTCTTTTGTTTAAGATGTGTAGGAGTGATGATGTAAGAGTGGTAGCATGCACAGAACATCTGATTGAGGAAAGACAGACAACAGAGGGCCCCTTGGGCTATGTCTAGATTGGTAAATGTTTTGAGCTTCAGTCTGTGTATTCCTATTCTTAAGTGGACGAGGCAAGGGTTGGACAGTAAAAAGGCTTTCTCCACACCCTTCACTCCCTCTGGCAAAAACAGCTGGCTGGAAAAGGAATGAAAAAAGTAATTCATTAATGAAGCAAGTCTGCATGGTATTTTAACAGGATAGCATGAAAGTGCTTGAAGAGAGGTAGAGGATGTGTGGACCAGGTGTTTGTTCTGAAGAACCTGGTAAAGAAATGCATGGGGAAAGGGATTGAATTGCATGTGACATTTATGGATCTGGAAAAGCATAATGAAATGTCATCCCCATGTTCAAGGGTGATCTGAGCTGAATAATATCATCTTTACAGAATATGGTTGCAATTCACCATGAAAGTAAAAATTTAGAGCAATTAATTCAAAATCTAACCTAGAAAATCCAGTTTCATACCAAACTTATTTTCATTAACATGCAATAAAACAATAATCTGCTTGCTTCAGAGTATCTTTGAGAACAAACAGTTAAATTCTGTTTGAAACCAAAGACAGAAAAATGAAGGACTTTGCGAGAGCAGTTTATGTTAAGAAGTATTAAAAACATTGCAAGTTGTATAGTCATACAACTGTCAGAAAAAGCAGTAGCTCACAGACAAATCAAGACATTATCCATAACTGGCCCTTTGGCTAGTCTTTAGGATTGAAGTGCTTGACAGCATTGTAAAGTAGTGATTGGACACTGTCATTTAGGTTTGCTTACTCTCTGATTAAAGTTGAATATTTCTGCTATTTCTTATCAGGTATGTAGGGGTACTTCTGAAATTTTGAAACTTCTGTTGTACTTAGGCAACAAACAAACTTTGTGCACATGCAGTTGCTTACTCAACTAATGCTATTTTTCAGATATGACGTATGTAGGTTGAGAGTCATTCATTAGGTGTGTTTCTCAACTATTAACTTGTCACTTTGGGCTTAACTACCAGTTAGCCTGTATTTCAGGAGTATTGGCTTATAATAGGCAATTTTTTCAGTGATGGCTTATTTGAGGAGGTGGCCGTCACTTTTTGTGATTTGGCTCTGTTTCATTGGTATATTTGTTCCTAGAACATGTATGCCTATATAGATTGCATGCTTTCCAAATAAGGCTTTTGTATTTCAAAACTTCTTTTCTGGTCTCAAGTTTTAGAAAGTGTAAGATCAAGAATTGTATAGATGCAGAGAGAGGACTGATTATTGTAGGAAGGATAATGCGAAGAAATAGGTTTGTGTATACAAGTATTGTGATGGGAATGGACAATAATGGAAATGTACATGGAGATCTTTTATGAATCTGTGAGAGAAAGATTACTTTAAATATAGGTGAAAATGAATTACATGGGAAATGGGTGATATGAAGTGTTTAAGTATGCAGAGTTTAAAGGTACAAGTAAGTAAGAAACAGAAAGTATAAATCTCCGATTTAGGTATTTACAACATAAAGAGGAGTCACCAACTAGGTTATCTAAGGACACTGAATAAAGAAAATCAAGGTAGATTTGAATCTTCATGTATTAGTAATTATATGAACTAAGAATTATATGTACCATATTTGCCATTATTAGAAAAAGTCACCAACTGAAAGGGTGTTGGTTTTTTGTTGAAGTATTATTAACTCCATTAGGAAGTATACAAATCAGTCAACATCATCTCTTATAGATATTTTGATTAATATATACCGAATTATTACTTATTAGTAGTGTGGTTCTTTGGCATTGTTTTTGTTATTTTACCAATAATTTATTAGCTTACGTGGTAAGTTACAGTACTGGTCATCATAATTTCATTAATTTTGAACAGAATTTATACCATTACATTTATTATCATGATCTAAAAATTTGGTATGGTATATACAGCAATACTAGATATGATATTTTATAATGAATTGTTTTCTATGTATAACTTTTACTTCTATTCCACTTTTGCAGAAATACATTCAGCCTTAGTCTGAAATCATAATTAATAGACCAGAAAGTAGTCTCTCAGCACAGAACATACTGATAGAAGATTTTGGTATTATAAATATTGGTTTTCATGTAGTTACTTGGTTTAATGTTTTTGTTGCTGCTGATAAGCACATTATCTGTTGCCATTGTCATAAACAAAAGGACATTAGTTGATCTTTTGCTCTATGTTATCTTATGAATTTTGTATTTCTCAGCGAACCATGTTGCTCCATCGCATGAGAGAGCAGTCTTGATTTGTTATATCTTCAAGGTAGACTGGTTTATTTTATTTTTCTAAAGTTTGTGTGATGAGTTTAGTAAGTGCCAGAAGTTGCTGAGTAGTTGCTGAGCAAGTGCTAGCAGTTATTATTTTGTTGCTGCTTAGGATTATTGACTGATAATGAGGTTTGGCTGCTAGACATATTTAAGTTTAACATGTCCTTGAGAGATCACCTAGAATTAGTCATAACATCTGAAGGTTGCTTTGTTTCAAGACTTTTTTTTTTATAATGAAATTATCTGAAATAAATTCTTCTCTGAAGGACGATAATGCCAGGACCATCATTTATATTAGTGCTTGCAGAAATTATCTGAAATTAAGTCATCTCTAAAGGACAATAATGCTAGGACCATCATTTAGATTAGTGCTTACAGTATCTTTACTGTTCATTGTTGCAGAGAGATAGATCTTACATGATGAGTCATCTTGTACAATGATAACTCTGATACTGAACAGTTAGTATAATATGTGTAATTATTGATAACTTTAGAAATTATGGAATAGTTGAGACACAATAATGGTAAAGAAATCCAAGACTGGGAATATATGTTGTATCATTGTGCAGCACAATAAGAGTATGAATTAATATTTTATGTATGTTTTGTTAGGATTTGAACAAGATTAAAGGAAAAATTACTTTTTTAGTATTGCTTTCTGTTGACATAGGCCAATTTCATACATTACATGCAGCAAGTTCAAGATTTAAGGAATAACATTAGGGGTCTTACCACTCACATATATTTGAACTAATAAGGTTTCATTGGGTAAGCTTCCATCTTGTGCTTAAGAAAGTTTTTATTTCATGTCATAATATTGCTTCTGCTTATCTATATTTTTTGTTTTTGTTTTTGTAGTAATTTACAAATGGGTATGCAAAAAAAGTTCATTTTCAAGAGGGAGAGTGCTCTTTTTTTGTAGCAGCTAATATGACAGGCAAAAGCATGCCCTAATCATGTCCATCTTGGATGAGTAAAGAATGAAGATTACTGTATGAGATCAGGAACTTACGAGAAATTAATTTGAGCTCAGGTGTTTATAGCAGGACTAAAAGAAGGAAAGATTATAGGAAGAAGGAAAGATGAAAGAGGAAAGCTAATTCTAAAGTTTTTCTGTTTAGGGAAAGAGATATTGTAACTGTCAAAGCCTGTGCAGTTGGTCACCACACAGATTTTATGGGAAGCAGCAGCAAGCCACATACCATGGGTCCAGGACTTAGCAGCTGGAACCAATGCAAAATGCTCATGGGAGCAGAGGCTGAAGTAAAAAAAGTCTTATATGTTTCCTTCATGCTAAAACCCTTTGTTTTTTTGTTTTACTAAAGTTACATATATCTACGTCTTTTTCTCTTCTTATGCTGATAGTTTGCTACATAGTCTATAGTTATCCAAGTTCCATTACTAAGTAAGTGCTGCATGTTAGCAGGAGTTTGTCACCTGTCAGTGTACTTAGAGATAGTTTTATATAAAAAGGTTTGCGCTGAGCTCAAAAAGCTCCCTTCTTTATGATTGCTCATAGAGTTTCTTCAAAGTTCAGCCCTCTGGTATCCATTAAACCTTTTTAACTCCAAAGCAAAACTTTATGCATGCATACAATTCTTTAGAAAAGCATGTGCTTCATGCCGTTGTGGTCCCCCGATTATAAGTACCACCAGTCTCAAGAAGGTGCTGAAGATAGTTATTTTTGCCTGTTATGATAAGCATACAAAAAAAAAAAAAGAAAGAAAGGAAGAAGGCCCTTTGGTAGCACCCATCCCTTTAAAACAGGAAAAGCTTATCAAAATTCAGAGCATGATTTGTATGCACAAAGGTTAATCTTAACATAGCCTGCATGCATTGAGAAGACCACAGTACTGGGGAGGAGTTAAACCATCCACTTAGAGACTGAAGACTTTTTAAGATGTTGTGGATTGGAGTCAGCTTGTCTACTTAGTTCTTATGCTGACAGATGACTCTGGAGCATAATTATTAGGGATCCAGTGAGGAAATCCCCCCTCATAACAGTCTTATTCGTCTTACCCGTTAGTCATTCCACTCAGCTTTTCGTAAGCCAAAATTTTTTACTGATATATTGATATTGAAAAACAAATTTGATAATGATACTGAATATAAGAAATTTGAATGGCCTTGGTCATAGATCCACTGAATTACTTCATAAAAATTTGAGAAAACGTTTCCCTATAAGGGTCATATGAATAACTAAATAAATGGATGTTTTTTTAAACAATTAAGAATACTGTATCTGCAGATAATAAATTATTTGCTCTTAAGCTAATGTATGGACACAGAGGAAATAAAAGAATACACATTTACATTGCTTTCACGAACATTAGTGTCTCAGGCCATCCTTAGATATGAGAGTGATTGTGTGTTAAGGCTATGTGCTTCTTAGAGATGGGGGAGTCTGTCTGAGATGCTAAAAACTTACATATAGTTTGAATGAATAAAAACTTTGTATAACATGGTTAAATGTATATTTGTGTGGTAATGATTTATTACCATCTTAACAGTGGTAATGATAACAGCTGTTTTGTGTAATGAACAAACTTGAGGAACACATTCTAGTTTTGGCCCTACGTATGCTGTGAATGGATTGCTGGACATTACTGTATCTGTGTACTTAACTGCAATTCTGATATTTGCCAGTAGACAGTTTTTGTCCATTGCAGTTCTGCTGAGATGAGGCTTTGGTAAGAAGCTTAGTACAATGTGAGAAGCATTAATTGCTCACTTTTGTGAAACCTGGCATTGTCTGTTAGATTTGTTTAACCCTTGAACTGTGACACATATCATTTATGTTATTGATCAACTGCGACATACATTAAATGAGACAAGATTTACATGCCACTGTTTTGGACTGTATACCAGATGTAGCATTCATAAACCTCAGCACTCTACCATGTCTAAACAAGGGTACATAAAGGATTTCTTTTTTTCATTTTTCATTCCTCTGTATACTTATCTTCAGTGTTATAAGGGTACAGTGTGTTTCTAAGATATTTGGGGTCATTTTTTGAATTACTTACCAATTGTATCTGTAGTAAACTTCATCACCCCACCAAGATGAAACAAAGGTGAATATATTATTTATTTTTATGTCTTAAACTTTTGCATGCATATTTTTTTTTAAAGTATGTCTTTTTATTTAAGAGTTTTTCTTGTTTTATTTATTTATTTATTTTTTTTTGCTCATACAGTGATAGCCAGTGTTTGCTGTAGCTGTAGTTTAAGGGTTAAG
Source organism: Panulirus argus (assembly GCA_038088735.1). NCBI lineage: Eukaryota > Metazoa > Arthropoda > Malacostraca > Decapoda > Palinuridae > Panulirus > Panulirus argus. The sequence continues at coordinate 2,203 of JAYMFT010088598.1, read as the reverse complement.
ATTATTGCAATTACTATATATTTGATTTGTAAGAACTAATTTGAGAAACTTTAGTTCTTTGTTGTGGCTTATTTATGTAACTTCACTTGGGCTGCTTAACATCAGCCATCCAGTATATTATGCAGATCCTGGAAGCACATGGGAAGGACTGATATTAGGAGTTGTGATGGTCCATGACAAGGTTATTTGCTGAGGACAGTTGTAGTATCCTGACTTCCAATTCTTTCATAGATAGAAAGGTACAGCAGAAGGCATGTCCTTCCCAGATCACTTGTTCCTTTCTTTATCTTGTTTTCATTGTATTGTTACTTCATGTACTGGCACAGTATGAATATGTTTGGAAATATACTTTTCACACAACAGATCATTTTGAGGGGGTTGGTGATGAACACTATTCCATGAATATATATAGAAATATTACAACTTTCACACTAAGTGTGATGATAGCGTGTGGTTGGCATGTGTAGGGAGGATATTAAAAGTGTTATTTCTTTGGAAATAGCCTAGCACTTAACATGTCTTTCAGGATTACATAAAAAGAAAATTAGGTACATTGTTACATAATTTTTTCCATGTGCATGAGGTTAGTGAGGATGGCTCCATGCTGGCCTTCTTATTTCTTCACATTTCTTTTATTCTTTTACAATTTCTTCAACAACTGATGCATATATGTGTCTCTCCCCATAACTTGGGTTATCCATAAATCTATGTATATCCCATGGGGTGGTCACTGGCTATGTATGTATACACCCATTAAAAAAGTACCCTTACTTTTTTGTGTTAGTATGACATAACAGATGAAAGATCTTGACAAATTCTCTAGGGTCTTACCTTAAAATGGTAGCTCTTCTTTCCTTATATATTTCTCAGTGTACATAAAACAAAGTGTACAATGTAGAGTATACTGTTTTCAGTCAGTTGTAATTGATCTTATTTATTTTTATTTTGAGAGTAATTAATATACAGAGCAGCTACCATAATTATAAAGAAATATGTCTTACATTCACACTTATCAACTCCACTAAGACAGCAGAAAATGCAATGTTTGTTTAGAAATCCTTTGGACTCATTATTTAAAGATGATCCATTTGTTGGGTGTACAACTTACAGGTCAACAGCAATGGTATTTGTAGGGGTACTGAGGAGAGCAGAATTTTTTCTGTGCCTCCCCTTCCTGGTGATGAAGGAGACCTCTGTAGGCTTCTGATTGTAAGATAAGTCACCTGTAATATTTAGATAGAAATTAGAAAAGGTAAACATCATTTAGATAGAAATTAGAAAAGGTAAACATCAATTGATGTGGGCTGCTGTTCTTTAAGAATACATCAGTTGATATGGGTTGCCATTTGAAGGTTAGAGGTATTGCTCACATTGTCAGCATCTAGTGGCAGTACATGTATTGCACTGTTCTACAGCTATACAGCTGATGAAGGTTTTCCTACTTCCATATTACATCTTTCTTTTAATTTGATGCTGCTATTTCTGACCATTTAATCTCCATGTATTGTGAAGAAATTGTCATGTGTATTATCAAAACTATTCAGACTTTCCTTTATCTCTTCTCAGAGTTTGTGCTTTTGTAGAGAGAGTTATTTTAAATCTCTAAGTTTTTCTTCATAAGGTTTATTTGTCAGAGATGGAATTAAGTTTTGTTGTTCATCTTTGTATTGGTTTTAGTGTCCAAAATTGAATAGTTTATACCAAATTCCTAATGATATCAGACCAGGGCATTGTAGAGAGTGAATATTGCACCCTTTACTTCATAGTTTATACTTTTTCCTCAATGGTCTGTCCCACGAACATGAGATATATTTTCTTGCGAATTTTCAGGTGAGGACTCTTCCAACCCTCTCGTACTTTGGTAAGGAGGCATCAGTCTTTCACTGACTCCTTTACAGATGACTTAGAGGTATCTGTAGCTGCATACAGGTCTTTCCTCAGCCATTTAGCATCTGCCACCAGGCGGATATGATCTACTCACCTCCTAAAAGGTGCTTGGAGCTCTCAATTTTCCTGGGATCATGCATGCAGCCAGATGTACTGTATGGCTACACTTTTGTCGCCAGCTTTTCGTGGATCAGTATCCTTTTCTTCAATCTTATTTATTTTTAATTCTTTTGATGCATACACACACACACACACACACACACACACACACACACACACACACACACACACACACACACACACACACAAAAAAAAA
>JAYMFT010088587.1:0-14089 GCA_038088735.1 Panulirus argus | reverse complement strand
GTTCATTGTAAAGACAAAAGTGAGGGATGGTTGACATCAGTCTGTGAGGCGATATGTGACGGGCGAGAGTGTTTGCTTTGATGGTCTCTCCGGGGTAAGAGTCCCTTGCGGTGAGAGTCTCTGGGGTGAGAGTGCCTGTGGTAAGAGTCACTGCTGGGCGAGGTGAGTGCTTAAGGTGAAAGTTCTCTTGAGGAAGAATTCCTGCGGTGCGAGTGCCTGGGGTGAGTGTCCCTGTGGTGAGAGTGTCTAGGATGAGTCTTGCACCTGGGGAGAGCGGACAGATAGGCGTGTGTGTATGTGTGTGGAGGGGAAGTGTTCACAGCCAGACGTCATGGGTAGGCCGCTCATCGCCTGCACCGCCTAACCCTAAGCACTCTTCTATCTTCCATCTCTCTCTTTCCCGTAAAGACCACTGTCGGAGAGGAAAGAAGGATGGGGAGAGGTGTGGGGCGAGGAGACATGCTTTCTCCCCTGTCATACCTTCTGACTACGAAATATCAGACAGACGGCTTGCGTCTCTGACCCAGATACGCACTGCTGCCACTCTGACCAAGGGCCGAGGCTCGAACTCACCACCCACCACCTCCCCATGCAGACGCATCTCAACAAATTCCTCCAGCGAACTTTCCAGTGTTTACAGCTATGTCACTCCTTTTTTTTTCTCTCTCCCCGACACTAACCATTGCACATGATGTGATGGGAAAAAATCCACTCCAGTTTCCGTAAGTAGAGGCGTCGACCGTGTAACGTGTTACAGGTGGCGCTGCTCCTACCACACACCCAAAGACCACAACCCCACCCAATCCCCGGGTCTGAGGGAACACGTGCTCTAATCCACAACACCAATTTCTTCTTAGAAAGGAGAGTTACAGTCTGGTTGGTGCAGGTCAGCAGCCAGATCTGGTGTGGTGGGTGAATCACCTGTCCATGGGTAATGGTCAGGCATCAGGCAATGGAGTGGCAACAGGTGAATCAGATATCCATGGCAGATGGCTATCCATCAAGCAGGCTACATAACCATGCTAAATTGCCTCAATATAGCGTACAATGGCCGTGGCTAACTGTGGCCTCCGAACGCATGAGTGTCCATTGATGCGTCAGCGAGACAATGGACGACTTAAATGCAAGACAATGGGCAAGACTTTTTTTTCCGCTCAGTACGCTTCCTCAGGAGGCCCTCGGCTTCCCGGAGTTAATTAACACTTCTATGTCGCTCTTCTTTGGCGCCGGAGGACGGCATTTAGAAAGTCGCACATCTGCAGGTTCAGGTATGTACCCGAGATGTTATGGCGATACGTAACACATCTGCAAGCCATGTATACACTACGGATGTTATGACGATGCAGCACACATCTCTCGTTATTCCAGCTTTTCCTTATTGTCATTAGTGCTGACGGATCAGCCACACTTTTTCCTGAGAAGTGTGGTGTGTGTGCCTGTCTAAGTGTGTGGCGGTGAGTGTTCTGATGAATGGATGTGAGCATAAGCTGGTGTTGTTGCAGAGTGCGTCGAATTGAGCCTGTAATGGAATGTGTGGGAGAAGATTCTGACTAAATGAATGGCTGAATATGAAGCCAAGGGTGCGTAGGTGTGTGTGTGTGCGTGTGTGTGTGTATGTGGTGTGTGTGTGGTCGGATGTATTACAAGAGTGCGTATGTGGGAGTGTGTTAAGTGTATGGGTGGTGAGTGCGTGGACCGACTTCTCGATCAGTGGCAATTCTTTAGTACCAGTTATCCATGAACTTTCTTTCTCTGCCACAAACCATTAATTTATACATATTGCCACCATGTCAAATGCCACTTAGACGACTTTTTACCAGCGTCAGGTCACGAGAGGCAAGCATGGCCTCAGCACCAAGCAAAGGTTAGCTCGGCTTGATTCCTAGTCTCGCAGCTTCCTGAGTTTTTCTCAGCTTAACACGTTCCTCCAGGTCGCATATGGTCTGTTACCGCAGTGGAGGTCACTGGCAATTATCTAATTCTATTCATTGTCCATAAAAAAATGTGAACAGATAGGTTAAGAATGTTATAGAGTATAGGCAATAAAGCAGTTTGTAGCTGAACGTGGACGTCAGAAAAAAATTGAAATCGTTTTTTATTTTCTTGAATACGACGGTGTCTTGCTTCATCAAAACCCAAGGACTGTTTACACATCTGAGTTGATATTCAATAACGCACTCTGTTACCGCTACTCTGTCCTTGTGAAACGCGCCGCCGCGAGGAATGTTTACAGCTGTGCTGGGGTGAGGCAAGGGCAGAGCGGAAGACGCCATGTCGGGTCACGGAGCTCATCATCCAATATCTCCTTCCCTCTCCCTCCTTACACACCTGTCCATCTGCCGTTATCATCCAACACTCTCCTGCTTTACCTCTTCACCTTAATTTGTAATGATTTTGACATTCTCATCAGCGATACCCTTGTGGACAAGAATTATTTGTCGCATGTCCAAGAAGAAAAAAAAATCTTAAATCACAAACTTCAAAAATCTTTTAAAGTATGCCGAAAAATAAGGTGAAATTTCCAAAAAAAAAAAAATAATTTCATCGGAAATCATGAGTAGCAAGTGAAACCAATGAGTTCCAAGCAATGATTTACTAAGATGCTTTCATTAAGCAGAGTCTCATACCATCACGTCTTCCTCTGATAAACATGTAAACAAAGTCCATCTGCGCTATGATTTCTACTCGTTATTCGCTCATGGAAGCCACAGTTCCTGGGTTAATGTCCATCGCTCTGGCAGCTGTTCGTAGAAAGTCATTCCTTTATCGTCAGTGTCGTAATAAATCTTTTAGTTGTTTACTTTTCAAAAACAAAACAAAACGCTACGAACCTTTGACCTCAAAATACATCAACCACACGGGTCACTAGGGTTCCTTGAAGAACTTACAGATGCCCTCAGGGTCAGCGTTGAACCTCTTAGGGACTAGAAAACCCCAAAAAGGAGCGTAGAGCCCGCGGGATCGTGTGATTCCCGAGCGAACTGTTATTATCCCCAGGGGATCACCAGGATCCCCCACCAGCAATTAAGCATCCCCAGAAACTCCTGAAGATCCTTGACTAAGTGTGCGGAGCATCACTAGAACTACCAAGGAATTACAAGGCTCCAAGGTGAGGCTCCAGGACTTATCAAGGAACCTCCCAGGTCTCACCTAGGTACCCTAACGCCCGCTATAGGAATCCCAGGATTTACGAAGGGACCCCAGGACCTACCAACCAACTATACTACGACTGCTAATAAGAAGTACCCCCTCTCATCCCATGAATATCCTGTGTACGAGGGTGAGGAAGAGGCCCCAGGAATTCAAGACACCTTAGGAAAACTCGAGGTCTGCAAGAAAACCAGAGAGCATTAGCGTCACTCTCAGGGTTGCTGACGAACCTCAGCAAACATCGATTCATTAAACGTCCTCAAGGTCACAATAATTCCTCAAAAAGGTGGGAGAACGGTGGGGCATGTGCGTTGGAGAATCAAACATCCAATCATTTACATTTTAAAATATCCATTATTTCACGATGATGGTACCGATTTACTTAGAACTTGACCCAATGGAAAAAAATTCTACTTAAAGATAAAACAAAATGATTCCCACGGTAATACTATCGAGAATCCAGAAAGTATATTCAAGACGATTTTATGCCTTGATTTGTAGGTTGCGTAACGCTTAGCTCCGTGATCGTCGAACTTAATCTTGCAGTTTCTAATATCGTTAAGTGACCCATTAACTCAAATAAATGATGAATTAGTCTCTTAACTATGATGTCAACTTAAATATAATGGTGATCCATCGATGTACACTGGTTTAACTCCCTGGGAATGATGAATGAATACCTTGAGTACATAGAGGTCAGAGTTCATAACCAAAAATGAATGGATCGTTGACGTTGGCCCCATCGGTAACAGATCTCACACAGTCACAAGCATCAGAAGACAGTAAGACTGGCGGCAGCTAAGCGAGGCAAGAAGATGCACTAAGATGGTTCCGACATGATCGAGACAGGAATAAAAGGAAGAGTGTAAGCTGAAGGGGACAGGTGAGTAAAGATATGTAACGCGAGGCAGGCCAAATGAGTGGATGAGCCGTTGAAGTGATGAGATACAGAGATGGTGGGCGTGGACATAAGAGACGGTGGGCGGGGACATGACAGATGGTGGGCGGGGACATGAGAAATTGTGGGCGAGGACATGATAGATGGTGGGCGAGGACACGAAAGATGGTGGATGAGGACATGAGAGATGGTGGATGGGGACATGAGAGATGGTAGACACTGGGGAATGTTCGCCAACACTGGCATTGCCATGACACCAAGGGCTGCTAGGAGAGTCTCGTCACCACACCAGGGGCTGCTGGGAAGGTCTCGTCACCACACCAAGGATTACTAGGAAGAGAGGCCAGAAACTACAGGTGCGGTAGAAAGCCTGGGACCAGTCCGGTACTGGGTGGGGTGGGGCGAGGCGTGGCGGGGTGGCGTCTGTGCCTACAGGGAGGCTGACTTTCTTCTCTTGCTTGGGAACACCTGTCGCGTCCCCTCCTCACACACAGGTACGCGCATCGGAGAAACATGTACTCTTAAACATATGCGCATCCGTGAACACACACAGCCGACCAGAAGAGTACTACCCGCCTGTGTACCTGTAGGGTTAGTGACGGCAGCGGCCAAGTGAGCCAAAACTACAGTGGTTGTCAAGATCCCCTTCCTGAACCAATTTGTTGTCTTTTCTTTCTGCTTCACATGCACGTGGGTTGCCTGAATTCCTTTCAAAAACATACACTCTCTCCAACTCACAGTAATGCATAACTCTTTAATCTTTACTCAGTTCTTTGCTTGGTGAGCTCTACGCGCTAACCCTACATTGCAGTAGAATCTCTGTACAGGGAAAGAAAGTTCAAGAGATAGTGCTCGACGAGCGTAGAAATCTCTCCCCGTGTTGTACAGATGGGTAATTTACATATCCATGTACACAAACCAAAAGCACATTACACGGGTAAGAGAGGTGTTGTACAGATGGGTAATTTACATATCCATGTACACAAACCAAAAGCACATTACACGGGTAAGAGAGAGAGAGAGAGAGAGAGAGAGAGAGAAAGAGAAGGAAATAATCAGAGCGCCGCCCGAGGTGAGGCCAGCATCATTGTTTGCGCCACTGTCACTGAGGGGGTCCCTACTTAATTACCCTGTCATGGTCATGACCAGAGTAGGTGTTGCAGTCTACGTACGGCCTGTTTGTTTATTTCCCTACATGACTGTATGTGTGCATGCAGGCATGTGATGGTTTGTCTGTCACAAACGGGGAGGGCACCTCCCCCTCCTGCAGCCCATTCTAAGCGTAAATACTGGAACCTGAGCAAAGCTGACTGGAATAACTTACGTAACTTTTTTCTAACTTTCCTTGGGTAAATTACTGTCTCATGTGGTGATGCTTCTGTCTCCACTAAACGCATAACAGAGGTTATTCTTGATGGAATGGAAGCATATTCCCCTCCTCCTCCAAGACTAGTTCCTCAACCAGTCCATGGTTCAACCGTTCTTGTTCTGAGGGCATTCAGGCAAGAGATCAGGCAAATCGAGCTTGGAGAAACTCTCCTACTCTGGCTCCCATTCAGCTTTTATCGCTGCTTGTAATCGCTGCAAGCGCGTTATCCGTGAGGCGAAGCGCTCCTTCATTCAAAGGAAGTGCGATAATCTCTCTTCGTCATCCACTTATAGGTCTCTCTGGTCTTTAGCTAAGGGCATCTCTAACAACTTCTGTCGCTCTACCTTTCCCTCACTTTTCCATCCTGACGGTACTATAGCTGTCTCTCCCGATGACAAAGCAACTCTCTTTGCTTCCCGTTTGTCCTCTAACTCCACCTTGGATAGCTCTAACATTCCCTCACCCCCTGATGCTCCTCTTACTGATCCTATAACTCTTCATGTTATATCTTTTCGGACTGTCCGAAAAGCGCTTCTTTCTCTTGACACAAGCAAGGTCTATGGTCTTGATGACATCCATCCCCGTGTAATAAAAGAATGTACCTCTGAACTTGCACCTGTGCTTGCTCGTCTGTTCCGTTTCTGTTTAAAAACCAAAAATTTTCCTTCTCCTTGGAAACATGCTTTGATACATCCCATCCCTAAGAAGGGTGACTGTTCTGACCCCCCCCCCTAAATATCGCCCTGTTGCTTTGACATCTGCCATCTCCAAAGTCTTTGAATCTCTCCTCAACTCTCATATCCTTAAACACCTCGAAAATCACACTCTTCTCTTTAATCACCAGTAAGGCTTCCGGAAGGCGAGACCCACTGGTGATATTCTTTCCTATCTTACTTATGTCTGGTCATCATCCCTGAAAGAATTTGGGGAGTCATATGTAGTTGCCCTTGACATATTTAAGGCTTTTGACAGGGTGTGGCATCGGGGTTTCATCTTTAAGCTCCCCTCTTTTGGCTTGCCTTTCTCACTTTGCTCCTTCTTATCTAGCTTCCTCTCCGGCCGATCTATCTCTTTGGTTGTTGATGGATCAGCCTCCCCCTTTTTCTCCATTAACAGCGGTGTCCCTCAAGGGTCTGTCCTGTCTCCTACACCTTTTCTCTTTTTTTTTTTTCAACGAGTTCCTCTCCTCCACAAATAATCCAATGCACTCATACGCTGACGACTCAACACTGCATTTATCCACATTCTTCAATTCTGCTCCCTCTTCTCTAACTCGATCTGCATCTCGCCTTGACACAGCGTCCACAATAAACTCGGACCTGGACAGGATATCTCAGTGGGGCACACAAAATCTTATTAAGTTTAATGCCTTCAAGACCCAACTTCTACCCATCCCTCTATCGAAAACTCCTCACAACTCTCGTCTCTCCTTTCACGGTTCTATAATTCAACCTCTTGACTCAGTGAACATCCTTTGTATTACTGCAACATCTACTCTTTATTGGAAACCCCATATTACGGTAATAGTTAAGTCTGCTTCTAAGAAACTGGATGTCCTGTTTAGATGTCGAAACTTCTCTTCTGAACAGTTGCTTCGTTTATATAAGGGACTGATTCGTCTTTGTATGGAGTACTACTCTAACATTTGGGGTGCTTTTAGTTCTGTTTCCTTACATGACAGAGTTGAGTCGAAAGCGGTCCGACTTATAAACTGTTCCAGGCTAACTTCCAAACTTGACCCCCTTGCCCTAAGCCGCAATCTTGGTTCACTTTCCTTCTTCTATAGGTATTACTTTGGCTTTTGCTCCCGAGAGCTGGCTGCTTGTATGCCTCCACCACTAGCTAGACCACGCAACACTCGGCAAGCTGCTGCGTCACATGATTATTGTGTGGCCATCGGCAACTCAAGAGTGGGCCGTTTTGATACCCGCTTCTTTCCCTACACGGCGAAGCTTTGGAACTCTCTACCTTCCCATGTCTTTCCTAATAACTATGACCTTGCACCTTTCAAAAGACAGATCTTTCATTTTTTCAAAAATTCGTAAATACTTTTCCCTTGTCTTTTTCCGTTTCATAATTCTGTGTATTTCAGTCAAGGCCCGGCCTTGATGTGGACTTTTGTCCGTGACTGGAGCCTTCAATATATAAAAAAAAATATGAGAGAATCCCTAATTGACTGCGGAAATCTACGATTTGTAGAGAAAAAATCTTTATCCACTGTCCGAGGAGGTTTACCTTCATCAGACACTTGTGTTGACCATGGGATAAAATTGTACGGCGCTTTGATAAGGTGTACATGAAATGTCCTATCCATCTTTTGTGTGCGTGAGTTTTTGGGTGGGTGAATAAGCGAATGAGGCGTGTGTGTGTTTATATGTGTGTGTTTGTGTAACGAATTACCTATTTTTGTGCTTGTTATGTATTTTCGTTTTTAGTGTAGCTTTTTCTTAGTTTGTCATTGCTCACGTTATTCACTTCCTCTTCACCTAGTTTGTTCCATTTCTCCCCTATCCATTTTATACTGAACTGTATTCCTATATTTCTCTTGCCTTCTTTCGTTTACTTCCTACGTGTGGCCTTTGCCTACGCAGTGATTCCTCCCAGTACCTTACGTATTCTGGCCTGACGGCGAAGATGAACTGAACATACATATCCATGAAGACACAACAGAAGGTTCTTACGTTACTGGTCGCTTTAGTAAACAGTATATAGATCGGATCAGAGTTGGCAGCGTTGGTTACTTTACTTTCCTGGAGCTCGTGTTCTAAGATGGGTTCCAATCATGCTTCCGTGCTTTCATCTTAAGATACAGCCTAAACTTTTCGTTCCGAATATTTATCTTCGTTGGCTCTTACCGAAATTAAAGATATTGTATTCTATCCAACTTAACCTTACGTTTAAATCTGAAACTGAACTGCACATCGGTACGTATTTCTTACTGGCTCCTTAAAGGTTAATTACGTAATCCCAAGCTCTCCTGTGAGCTGGATCTAATCTAACTGACAATATAAATTTCACCGACCCTCATCTAAGTTCCATGAAATGGAGCAATGCGTATATATACCTACGTCCATTAGTGTTTACGTCCTAAGATATAGTTTCCGAGCGTTACGTTTTCTTAAATGTTAAACTCTGACCCAAGGGAATTTGTTCTTGGTTAAGACGCCGTGGCAAGTCATTCATACCGCTCCAACACTGCCCGGGGTCGTAGAATCTGCTGCTCTCAAACAGCTATTGTTTGTATGTGTGTACGCAATGTAATTACCTCTTTGTACAGTAAAGGGAGAGAGTTCTACACTTGCGAGGCTCCCATATCTTGGACTCTCTTCATCTACGACGAAATTTTGCTGTTAGGTAGGATTTGCGTCAACTTACCGATACATGAAAATTTAACTGAGTCGTGCGAGTTATATATTATCGTGTTATCTGCAAGTGGAGAGAGAACGAGAGAAAGCGTGTGTGTGTGTGTGACTGCAGGCTACATGCCAGCAGCCCAAGAGCATGTGAGACAGAAAGAGAAGAGAACAACCTGGGCCGGAGAAGGGAACTTTACAGCCACTGTAGTGCTGGGTCACTGTGCCACCTTCACTAATCTTTTCAGTCCCCAGGGAGGTAGTACATCTCCATGACTGGTGGTTGCCTACTATCTACAATGTCTGCAGCAACATGTTACGAGTAACCCATTCTTTCTCCATATGTCCTAAATCCTCTCGTATTTAACTATGATCGTTTTGTACGAGTTAATAAACATGAGACATTTAAGTTCATAAAGCCAATGAGACAAAATATATCCGTTTTTACCATTTCCTTTCTTTAAGGGGAATAAAATGCTTTCCACGTCAGACCCATCTAATTCCAGGACTTCCAGTGGACGATTATGGAAAAACGAACATGTGCCTGTATTCGCGAAGCATGTTTGTAAAAGCAGGTGTATGACTGCAATAATAACTACATGTGTATACAGTAACAAGCTAGCCAAAAATGAGAGATGCCAGCATGAGAACCTAGTACCTTTGCACATATTGGTACTAGACTGTATAATGATTTACTTATACTGTGTGTGTAAATGGGAAAAGTAGGTTATAGATTCATATTTGTTTGAGAATAACTGTCTTCAAAGTGTGGGTGTATTTGGTTGCGTGTCTAACTAGAAGAGAATGTACGGGTCTGAGGCACCGTAACCAGGTACGTGAGTATAGGTACACCAAGTGAAAGTCAGTGCAGACCAAGGTAATTACTAGTATTTCTAGCTCCCCCATGTTATGGCCGGGATGGACCCGCCGTGGTGTCTGTGGTTGGAAGGATGACAGCTGGGGTGGACGGCGCTCTAAGTTGATGGGTGGAGGGGTAGTAGATAAGATTAAGGTTGCTTAGCCGCCCACATTTGAATATTTCGTTCCCCTTGTCACGTATACTGTAATTTTGCAAAATTGTGCAAAATTGGTATATGGTTCAAACTAGTAAAAAGTATTTCCGAAATAAAGCTTTCATAAATCATCTACCCGTTAACAGCATTTCCATTACCGGTATTTAGTACAGAGCGTTTATTGTTGAGTAAAACGCGATCGGAGTTTGCTCTCATAATTTTCTAAGGTTAGTCTTGTTTTTCTTTGGTGATGTCATTCGCCCTTTACATAGACTTGTGCCGTTTAGAACGTACGGAACTGGATCCATTGCCTCTCTAGAATGTTTGCCCCCGATGAAGGGGTTTGCGTGATAAGCGACGAGTGTGACTGACTAAAGCCCTGCCATGGCATAAAATACAACTTTCATGACTCATTCGGAAGTCAAGATCGAGCGAAATTTTACTTACACAGTTGTTTCAGACAAATCATCTGGGTGGGTAAAGAGTGGCCCACTGCATTATGGAAAGCACGCGACCTGTACTAAATATATTTGCCAGAGTAGTCCTAAGGTACAGTTACATGTGGCAAGACACGGGAATCAAGTACCGACTCCGTTCTTCACCCGATGAGCACAGGATAAGAATGTTCATTAGAGACTCTCCTAAAATCAGTACCTTCAGACGCTCAAGGCCTAGTTTCGACAACTTTGCGACTACTCTACGTACAATAATATCCTCGGAACTTTGTCACTGCTTTACGTACAATATTAATATCCTTGAAGAAATTCTTACACTGTAACCGAAATTTGCCAAGTTCTGAGCTATGTAAATGAGACACGATAAATGCATACCCATTGCAGTACGTTCTGCAGCTGCGTGTCCTATATAAAATATATTTGGACCATTTGTGTTATCATGTGTTAACGTCTATATACTAAACTATTTTTACACTGTGTCCTGTTCCAAATACACTGAAATATTGTATCTGTGATCAGGGACCCTGAGAGGAATTTTATCAGGGGGTACAAAGTTTCTTTCGGTCCCCCTTCCCTTCTCCATTAGTCATCGTGTTTTTATCCACTACGATTTTATGCCATGAGCTGTGAGGACATAAAGGGTATGGAAGATGAGAGAAGGGTGGAATGGAGCGTTTTATTTATTTTCAACATTTTCTGAGATCCCATGAAATTCCCGGATTCCGTTTTGGACCCCTGGGCCCGGGAACGATGTACTCCCTGCACCCCCTTCTCAGAGGACCCTGTCTGTGATTACTTACTTCCTACCTAAGGAGTCCCTTGCGGCACTCAGGAAGCTGGCCACGTCCACCGTTGGGAACCACAGGTCAAAGAGTGTTGTGATGTGTGTGCGGTTATGTGAAGAGTGAGGGACAAGTGAGTGGTAAGTGCTTGGTGTCTTCTCTTTAGTAGTTACATTGTGGGTATGAAGGGTTTTGGGATATTTTGAAACGGTGTTTGTCGTGTTGTAGTGATGGGTGATATACAGAGCATAAGTTAGAGAGTGACTCGTGTTTGTCTGGGAAGTGTGGTTTCTAATGGGTGTCAGTCTGATGGGTTGGAGTTTAAGACTAAGCTGGAAGGTCGATTGTTTGTAGGATTATTTCGGAGTGTGTGTTTTGTCACTGCAATACTTGGGAGAGCGAGCGCGTGGAGGGTAGGGAGGGGAGTGCCTGTGAGTAGAGGTTACTGAAGTGTCAGGTGCGGGTAAGCTTTTTATTTCTGCTAGAGGGTTAGTGGTTGGTTACAGAGCGATTTGGGTAGAAGTCTAGTCCTTTTGCATAAAAAATGGGTGCCAAGCATGATGAGGTGGGCCTGTGCTGGGAGGACTTGTTTCATTGTGAAGGTGTCACGCGTTTGTGGCTGCTATGGTGCTAGGCATGCTAGGCAACCAGTGATTGTTTTTGAGTGCACTATTTTGTGATTTGCGGATTTGTTATATAAGCTTCTGAGAGAGTGGAAGACCAGGCACATGAGACATTGTTTAAAGATGAGAAGATGAATTGTTTTTATAAGATGTCGAGGAACAGTCTTGTCCAAATCTAGTGTCAGTTAGTGTTGTGAGGACAATTAGTGTGTGTGTTGCATTTGTATTTATGATGTGTATGGAGTGAATGTTGCGTGGGTTGTATGTGGTGTTTTGTTCAGTGGGTTTTAAAAATTGATTGAAGGATTCTTTGGAGATGGTAGACATTCTTTTCTAAGTGAGCCATTGCTCATTTCTTATTATATATTACTGCAAGTCTAATGTTTTACTGTGGTGTTAGTGTGTTGTGATGTGGTTTTGATGTCGTCTGCATACAAGAGGGCCTTCATGTTAAGGGTCTGCCTGAGGTAGTGGGAGGTCGCACAGGAAGAGACTTAAGAGTGTTGGAGAGAGAACTGCTACTTGGGAAACGTCAGTGCAGTTTTAGTGTTTTAGAGGTGAAGCCATTGTGAGTGACTGGGATGGCGGCCTGCTTTGAAACTGGCCAACCACCTTTAGTCATTGTTGTGGAGAGTGACACTGCTGTCAATATTTTTTGTATGACAAAGTGTTGGGAAACTGTCAAATGCTTGGTTGATATCTATTGCCACTAGTGATACGAGGTGGTAGGAGGGTGAGTTGTGTGGTCTGGAAAGTTTTATGATTGGTATTATGTTGGAAGGTTTCCAGATGTTTGGAATATTGTTGTGTAGCCAAGAGTAGTTGAAGATACCTTCAAGTAACGGATTGCAAGTGGGCAATAAAATTTCGTGTGGGAGTTTTTTTATGTTGACAGGATCTGTTACTGGGGAGTTCTTGCCAGGTTGAGTGGGAGACAGAAACGGATGACAGTTGTTTCTGAATGGACTTTGTGTATGCTTCTCATGGCTTTCCTGTTTAGGGGTGAATTTGGTTTGTGACAGATTTTTTAGTATTGTCTCCACATTTAAAAGCCCAAGCTGTATCTGTGATCTGTTTGAGTAATTACCACAGTCATGTAACACTTTATATGCTATTGTCAGTATCATTCCATATCCTACAATATCATACAATGTATTAGATATATCTTAAATCTCCCTACCCTGAGAGGAAGAGCTAGACAGTAGCCGTGGCCATCCACAGATGGGTAGTTATCCGCATCCCCTGGATTGTCTAGTGAAACAATAGGAAAAAAAAATATTCAAACAAAAAAAAAAAACAGAAATATAGTATCTATTTCCTTCTGTATTCATTTGTTTACATTCAATTTGAAAGTTTTTAAATCAATTCACACGGCTTATATTCTCTTGTCAGTAAAAAAAAAGTCTCCAGATCTGCCATCAGATTTTGCACACAATTTCTAAATTTCTACCGCTTGTTTCCCCTTCTGAAATAAATCTTGCGAATGCCCATGAAAGTAATGTAACCAGCATTTTCAATAAAAAGGAAATATATATGCTGGCAAACCTAGCGAGGATGGATCCTTACAATGTTCAATGGATGGAAGGTTGACGGCTAGTGTGGAAAGTGTAGCAAATGGGATGGACCCTCATCATAATGATCGGAGGAACTAAGATGTGAAACTGATGGTCCCTCACTCTGGTTGGTGGGCTGGGGTTGGGGTGTAATGATTGGAATGGTCCCTTATACTGCATAGTGGGTTGGAGTTAGGGTATAATCTAAATGGTCCCTCATACTGGCCGGTGGGCTGGGGTTGTGGCATGATAACTGGAATGGTCCCTCACACTGGCTAGTGGGCTGGTTGTTTCGGTGTGATGACTGGAATGGTCCTTCACACTAGCTAGAGGCCTTAAGTTTGCCCACCATGGAAAAGAGGAGTGAAGGTTGGCCTGATGACAACTTTGATGATGCAGCAACTGCACAGGACTTCGAAAGATGCAAGGATAGAGCAAACAGAGGCCATAATATGAAATCAAAGAAGAAACTTGTTGGGAAGGATGTAAAGAAGTACTTTTATAGCATATCGGTAGTAGGCGAATGGAACTGAATGAGAATATTATGACTGATGAAAGCACGCAGAAGTTTAAAAACTTGTATGACTAGAAAATGTTGGAGATGGATAGGGGATAGGGGAGAAAATACTTCCCTCGTATTCCCTGCGTGTCGTAAAAGGCGACTAAAAGAGGAGGGAGTGGGGGCTGGAAATCTTTCCCTCCAGTTTCTGCTTTTCCAAAAAAGGAACAGAGAAGGGGCCAGGTGAGGATTTTTCCCTCTAAGGCTCAGTCCTCTGTTCTTTACCTCGCTGACGCGGGAAAATGCGAATTTGTATAATATACATATATATATATATATATATATATATATATATATATATATATATATATATATATATATATATATTTTTTTT